>ARYC01001280.1:0-17619 GCA_000711775.1 Oxytricha trifallax | reverse complement strand
GACATCCTGGCAGCGAAGCTGTATAAATGAGTTACCTGCAGATTAGACGAAGTCTTAAATTCCTGGACGTTCCTGAAATTTGTTTAATAGAACTCAATCTTCTTGAGGGCAGCGCTCACTTCCAGGTCTGTTGAATAATCTTCCTAGAGTTAGAGTAATTTCTTATTTGAGATCTGGAAGCGGTTTGCGACTATCTCCACTCCACGCTGGTTGCGTTTGTCATAAATGCTGCCTAGAATACCAGCTTGCCAAACACAGAACCAACATCGTAAAACACAGAGTCTTGGTTCATACCATACTATTGCAGCCTTTAAATAATTTTGGAAAACTGAATTGTAGGAATTTCTCCGTATGCTGGTTGGGCATCACTGCCCACTAAATTGGGATCCATTATTATACTAGTTATAGAACGAGTTGCAGGGGCTACAATGCCACAAGTCTTGGTTTGAATGTCCTGATTAAATAACACATGAATATTGCTGAAGTTCAAGTCACTTTAAAAGTTTAGGTACCTATGGATTTCCAAAAACGTTTTTCACAATCTATTATTAACTTTCTCATTAATACAATTATCTTCTTCCGCTTGAGCTTTGCCTTCTGTTAACTAAGCCAATTAAGTTTGTTCAGGCGCATGAGTAGCTACCTTTATAAAGTCAAGTAATACACCTTCCCTTGCAACTGATTTGGAACTTGAAGCAGGCTAAATCAAATCTAGTTGAGGCGCAATATTAGTTTAAGAGAAGCATCCATCATTCCCTGAAATTAAATCGTCATGGTTTTCAATAGGAGATCCAGGATAAAAGTCCTCATGAGCTTACTGCTCTACTGGAAGTGATCTTGATACCTCACTGATTGTAGCTACGCCTTATGCTTCTGACCTTTCAATTGCCTCCACATATCTGTATGTTTATCAACTGGAATTATTCTTACTTTAGAATTGCTGCTGCTAAGTTGCGATAGATTCTTTTGAGTTGGAGTGGGCTTTCTCATCCATGTTGATTTAGGAAGCTTCGCTCTGCTTTACATCTCCCTTGGATTTGCCAGAGGAACTTAACTTCTAGCTACCACTCTCAATAGCCTGGGCAGCTTCTCTAATCTTCTTCTCCTTGACACAAGGGTGAAACCTATAGCTGTGCTTAGTTGAGTAGACCTTCTAACAAACTTCACAAATTTTATGATAGTTTTGCAACTTGTTGTCTCTAACTTCCTGCTCGGTGTGATCCTTCTTTATGTGGCGGTGTTTGGCTGTTCTGTTTTAGAAAGGGGCATTGCAAATCTGACACGTAAACCCCTTGGGTACTACCTGCTTCTATTGTTAATTTATTTGGTGAAATTTTACTGAGTGATTTTGTACTTGTAACTTAATATTATAAAACTTTAATCAATATAACAAACATCACCTGGAATTGTGTCCGGAATATGTGTCCGGAATTGTGTCCAATCTGGAATTTGTGTCCATTTTAGGAGGAAATCGAACTTTCTTCAATCAAGCCTGCTCGCGCTTAGAAACTTGTCAGGTGGCATATATATATGAGTTAAGGAAAGTCAGAAGCTAAGTTGCCTGGTTCTTAGGAATGTACAGGCAGGGCATCTGAAAGTTTCGAGGCTTTTTGAAGGAATACTAAATAAGGAAGGCTATCTGTTTAACTTCTACTTTGATTAAACTTTATAATTAATAACTATTAATATAATGAGTGAGCAATCACCGAATCCAGCTAAAGGAAAGAAGGGCAAATATCCTTGCACGATCGCGGGATGCCAGAAGAGTTATATATCCTCCCAGAGCTTATCAAAGCACAAGCACTAGAAGCACTACGACTAAGTGCAGTAGATGAAACAACTCAAATCTAAAATGAATATGTGCGATAAGTGCAACAACTTCTACTCTTCCTATGAAAGCAAGAGAAAGCACAAGTGCAATGCCAAGCCTGAAAGCATTCTTTCCAGCATTTACGGCAACTCTTCAGAGTCGTTCAGCAAAGGCAATCAATGCCACAACTATTCTCGGGGGTTCAACTCCCTGGTTCCTGGAGATGAAAACTATAATACCTGTGAACCCTTTGAATTAAACTAGCCTGGCGATTTCGTTTCAAGTATGCTTAAAGAGAGTTGCTCATCGATGAGGATTTAACCTTAAAAGCCTCCTTAACTTTAAGGTATGTAATGTATATAAGTTAATGCAATATAGACACTCACCCTGTCCAAGTTCCTGCTTTTATAATAAGCGTTAAAGAGATGGGGAGGGGTCGGGAAAAACGGGGGGGGGAAGGTGGGGGGGAACGGCCGGGGGGGGGGGGGGGGGGGGGGGGGGGGAAAAAAAAAAATGGGAAAAAACCCCGCCCTTTTTTCCCCCGTCATCACTCAGGAGAACTTTGCTAAGGTTCAGGAAATTTACCAAATTCGCAAGACCTTGAACTCGGTTGCAGTGCAGGTTAATTCCAGCAACTTTGATCTTGCAACTCAAACTGAAAGCAAGGATGTAAAGGCCCTTAATGATGTCTCTTTCAACTCTGACACAATAGTCAATCCTACCGAAGTAACGATTCAAGAAGAGATCAAAGTCGAAACCATCTATGACTGCTGGAATGATCCTGACAGGCTTGAAAAGCAGGATTATATTGGTAAGAAAATACGTCACCAGTGGCAGAAAGAAGAGAAAGATGGATTGAGAACTCCTAAATTCAAAGGCGTAAAGGCTGTAAGGCTCGATAAAGCTGTACCAGCAACTGGGTATACTGTCTCAGAAGAAGACAAGAAGTAAATGAAAGCATTTTATGAACAGTACTAAGTTAAGGTTCAAGAATTTATAAGTAAAAATTAGGAAGTCGATTACTCCAACTCGAGAACTCCCAAATCGAAGTCGGTTACCAGGAGTCAAAAGAAATAAGACCTTATGATGGTAGAGGCTAACTCAATGTTCCTGCTGCCCCATCCTATCTTTGATCCTTTGGAAGTTGCCAAGCTAATCAACATCCTACTGGGAGAGGACAACGACCCTGACATCCTTCTTTGCAAGATTGATTCTTACTTCTCTTAAGCTACATTTTTCTGCAACTTGGTGTAACAAACATCAACCTTCACTTTCATAAACTCTAAACCTATTCACTCCCTCTTACATGACCTGGTCAACGAGTTCATGGGCTAAGCTATGCTAAGTAACAATCCCTGGTTAGGTGCCTATCTCTCAAGGATAGATATCATTCACAAGACCACCAAGATCATTGAGCTTAGAGACTCCAACAATTCCTTCGCCACTCACTTTTGTTGTTTTAAAATTGAGATTGATTCTTCAAAGGCTAAAGAACTTATTCAAGCAATTAATCGCAGTGCCCCACTCTAGTATGTGCTCTGGGTATTGCCTCCTGATTAATGCCTGGGTAGAGGAGGGATCCATTACTTCAAGATAATGAGCGATCATCCTGTAGAGATCATAAACCGGGACGAGCAGCAGATCAAATTCTACCTTTACTACAAGGATTCATCTTCAGACTTTGTCGACTCCAACTTCACGACTCCTGGAAGTCAGTTAGGAAAAGGCACAGTGAAGTCCAAATGACTCCAAAGCTGCTAGGCTTGGAACTTGAGGCAGAGAATTAAGAACCGCAATAATAGCTGAGCCCAAGATCCAAAAGTCTTTTGGAAAAGGCCACTAAGGAGTTTGCACCCAAACTAGCTTACGCTATTATTAATAAGCAGGTAAACTAATAGAAGGTGAGAGATTAACTGCATAATTCTATTAATGCAAACGAGCCATTAGAATAGTTTGAGAAGCTGGTATCCTTAACCAATAAGTTGCAGTACCTCTTTACAATTAAGCAGACAATACCACTTGCCGAACTGATCAAAAACATGATATGAAGTGACAAGCATGTTGGAAAGTTCATTTCAGAGACTCAGATCATAGAGGGTCTAAAGAAGTTATAAGAAGCCTCAGGAGGCTGGATATAGATCATAGAAAGTAAAAGCAAGTAAGCAGGTTTTATTAAACAAGTTTAAAAAATTAATATGAATAGATCAAAACGTCCTTGAAACTGCATTGCAAGTATGAGCCCAAGGGAACTGAGTAAAGGTTGTCGATTTAGAAGGATAGGCTGTTTTACAATCAAGTGGATAAGTTGAGAGCGTATTGGAACCTATCAAGGTTCGAAGGAGAGAACCTGGAAAAATACAAAATGTTTTGAATAAAGTAGTGGCCTTACCAACGAATCAAAAGGTTACTGGGCTTAGAGTGTGCTAGGAATAACTGGAGTAGTTACAATAATCGATAGCGAACGACGCGGTGTACAGGACCCTCAATCAAAGAAAAGGCCGAGTTCATTGAAGGGTCCAAGTTCTATATTCACTACTAGACTCTGAACTAGCAAATGCTGAGAGGGATCTACGGGCGACTTGATTTACTATTAAAATCTAACAAGGAAAGCTAGAACCTTAGAGCTACTGTGGAGGATATGGAAAATGACATCTTTGCTATGGTTAAGAGAGAGGCTGACAAACATAACTTGTTGCTTGGAAAAAGAATAGGGAAAAGTTATCTTACCAGATCGTTCGAGTGTTATAGGAAAACGAATAGCAACCAAGTCATAAGCGAGAGCAGCGGTCCTTGTGAAATGATTATTAAGATCTTCTGGAAAGCTCTGATTCCTGATCAAGCTTCAGCTATTGCAATTATGGATACCAACTTCAATAAGCAAGGTAGAAACATAGTGTCTATACTAGAAACCTATAACCTCTTGGGCAAGCCTGCATACTTGATGCCTAGGTATCCATACAACTTAAGGACCCTTTTAGAAGGCTTTTTCATAAATCAGAAGTGCTTCAAGTACGTTGCCTTCATGATCATCAAGACTCTATTCCAGCATAAGAACAAAGTCTATCACCTGAATATTAAGCCGGAAAACATTCTGTTTGATAAGTACCACGTTCCTTACTTGACAGATTGGTTGAACAGGAATGTTTAGAGAGATGGAATCATTAACGAATACTCTCCTCCTGAATTTATTAATAGAGAGATCCAGCCCTTAAATCATTTGATGATGAAGGCTTTAGATTCTTGGGGACTTGACCTACTCCTGTTCTATATTCTTTGCGGAAGGTTACCTTACACTGTTGATGATATGTTGGCATTGAAAGATAAAAATGCTATTCTCACCAATAGACCTTTTGAGATACTGAATCCTAAGTTGGATGGTCAGTGGTTTGTCATCATTAGAAACTTGTTGACTCCTTACCCTTTGTACAGATCCTCAATTCAGTCCTTGTACATGGATCCATTCTTCAAGCATTAGAGAGACTAAGTGGAAATCGACACATTAACTCTTCACGACTACGAGAGCGGCGACGAGTCCAATTCCTGAAGTCTAAAGCCCACTCGTCCAGAGAAGGAAGGTCCCTGAAATTCTTCGTTCTTGACGAACAAAAATTAAACGAAAATAATTGAATAATTATAATTAACCACCATCTTAATTAATATGTATAAGTCTCCCTACTATCTAGTACCGGAATCGGTGTCCATTTTAAAGGACATCTGTTTGTTTGAGTAGTACTTAATGTGTCTGTAACAAACATCATCTATTAAATCGGTTATCGATTGGTAGAAGGTGAATTATTTTAGAAGTTTAATATCTTTTATGAGTATAATTCTGATCATTGTATTAGGCCTCACTTCGACTCTAAATATTCTCTGCGGATTAAAAGATATTTCCTGATAAAGGCGAGATGAGAAGACAAGTTGTCAAAGGATTAAATAGGTTTTAATAAAGACACAAAGAAAAGTTAAAAGTTAAACTATCAAACAAATTTATCAAATATAAGCGAGCATCTTTTATTAGCATCTCACTTTGATATAACCATAATTTCAATAGAGGAGACCTTCTGCTCCTTGTCATCATCTTCCTTCTTCTCCTCCTCCTTCTTCTCCTCTTCCTGAGTTGAACAGACGACACCCTCTTCGTCAAGCATCCACATCTTGGACTTCAAGAAGTCGGTAGTGAGATCTTCTTCATCCTCAACGATCAATTTAGCTTCTTGCTCTTGCATTAGCCATTCCATTGTAGGATAAGTGAAGGACCATTCAAGAGTGAGAGTTTTCTTGGGCCCTTAAGAAGTTTAAGTGGTGATTCTCTTGATCTTGAAGCTCTCCTGGAACCCAATAGTCAACTAGATCTGTCCCTTAAAATGGAAAGGCTTCTAATCTGCGACATTTAAGGCTTGGAGGTGCTCTGCAAGTTCATCTTGGTTCACCATACACTGGAAGTTTGACTTGATGCCAAGGGGAATAAACAATACATCTCCGTCAGGGAAAGTCTGGATCGCCTTCTCGATAGTTTCATCGGCAGGGATTTGGTAGTCGGAGAAGTCTCCCTCCGCTTGCTTTAGTTTCCTTCTGGTCATCATCTTCGTCGTCATCGTCCTCGTCGTCGTAATGGTCTTCGTCGTCATAGGAACCTTCGTCGCTCTCTCCAGTGTGATGCCCTTTCAAAAGATAGTAGTAGAGATAGCCAAGTGAGAAATATCTCAAGGTCCTTTTGATTTAAAAGGGGTTTTGGGATACCATCTTATGGAAAGCTGCATCCTTAAGTTAGTTGAGGGGTTAGCACTCAGGCTCCTTAGTGAAGTCGATACCAGCGATATCCTCGTTCAGTTTGTCCTCTTTCATAGGAGACATCAAAGCCAGGTATGTAGAAATGAGTTTGCTGTTTTCAAATTCCATTTGATTTATTATTATAATTTGAATAGCAGAATTCTTTGTTAAAGATAATAATATTAGGGCTTTAATTAATCATAGAAAGATCGGACAGTTTAATTGTATATTGTTTCAAGATTTATATAAGTGTAAACATCACTCTTCAGTTTTATAAGTCTGAGGCTCTGTAATTTTAGTGAAAATACTGATTAAGAGAAAGATATAGGATTATTAATAGCAGTAATACAGATTCCCTAACTTAACTCAAACCAATAACCAAACAATTCCTTTGAACTAGAGTACAACCCCGTCCTAGAGATAAACTCTAGGAAAGAGCTGCTGAGATTTTCGCAGTTAAAAGTAAATTTATTTGCTGTGCTGCTACTAGTCTCTCAAATTTTTATAAAAAGAGAGAGAAATAATAGAAATAAAGCCTAGCTTAATTACCTTACCAGTAGTTAACTGGTGAAGTAAAGTAACAGGGCAGTACTACTATTTACTGTTCTCTGCTTTCTCTTTAAAAGTACCTATAAAAAGTTCAAAAGTAAAAAGTTTTTGGTTAGAGAAGTTTAAGTTTCAGCCTAAATTTTTAAGACTGGTTAATTTTTATTAGTTAGAGTGCCAAACTACTGGCTTTACTTAAGAAAACTTAAAAACCTAGAAACTGCTGTTTGGGATACTGCCTGAGCCGATTTACGCTTGAAGCTTTTTAAGGCTTCTCGACAGTCAGGGTGAGTACCTAGGCCAAATAAAAACTTTACTTAACTGTAAGTTAACAAGGGAGTAAAATTTTAATTAAGTTACTAAGAGTAACTCCTTTTCTTAAAGTTAGCTTAAGTAGCAAGTAGTTTTAGTTTAGCCAAGGGTAACTTGTTGAAGTTGATTAAGGGGAACCTCTATCATTAAAATTTAATTATTAAAAAATCTCTCAGGACCTTTGGGCCACCCGTTTGAATATTCAAATTCGTCGTCCTCGAAACGAGGTTAAATTCGATTCATTTTATAATTAATTTACAATTTATCGTCCTTGCCCGACAGCGATTGGCGAAAAATCTGCAGAGGAATGTAGCCTGAGAGTCATGTCACTGTGCAAGTTTAAAATCTTCTTTAAAACTGATCGTTTGTTTATTTGATACGATTCAGATTCTTTATTAATTACCATGCCAGACATTGATTAGCGAAACGCGAGGTTGAAAACATCCTGTGATTGCAACACTGTGATTGTACTTGAGCAAATGTAGCTTTTAAGTCATGTCACTGCCGCTCTTAATTAATTAAATACCCTAAACTTGATCATTTGTTTCTTCGTAATGATTAGACTTTGCACTTTACTTTAATTATCAAAATCAACAAAATTATCAAAACCAAATTATCAACAAAAAATCTCGACCTGTAAACATTGTAAGAAGGCCTTCAATAGTAGTTCTTAAATCAAAATCAAAATCTAAAGTAAGCTTGTAAATATTAATTGTTTTGTTTATTTAATTCAAGGGTTCTGTTATTAATGTTACTTGGGTTCTTTGTTAATGTTTCTTGGGTTCTGTTACTTTGTTACTTGGGTTCTCTTTAAAATGAATTACTGCTACATTAAAATCACTGTTACTTGTTACTTGTTAATTAAATTGATCTTAAAGCCTGGCCAGGCAAGCTTAAGCTAAAGCTAATTAAATTAAATTTGCAAAATCTCCTAATAGGGTTCTTGGAGTTCTAAATGTTTTACTGTTACTATGGGTTCTTTTTAATTCTACTTGCAAACTGTTACTTGGGTTCTAACAATTTTTTTAATTTGGTTCTTTAAATCTTGTTACTTTGATTTGTACTGTTACTTTGAGAATTCTTGCTTGTTACTTTCTTGATAATTTTAAAACCCTGAATGTTTAGATTTAAAATTTGAATAGTGGCCACTATTCCCCCAGCTTAAAGTTTCTTTAACCCTAGCTTTAATTTGCCAACTGAAAAATTAGCAACACTTTCGTGACTAGTACTAGGCTTTTAAGCTTTTTGATTTTTTTCCTTTTTAGATCTTGACTTTTAGTTAGTGTAAAACATCACTTGATTTTAAACTTAAAACTTGATTTTAATTTAATAGCTGTTATCTTTAAGAAACTTAGTAAACTCAGTAAATTTCTAGCGTTTTTGATTTTTTCTTTTTTAACTACAACTACTAGGCTATAGCCAATTTTTAGGTCAATTAGGGATATAGGTAGGTAATATAAGCTGATAGCTGAATTTTCTGTAGAAATGTTTACAAACCAGTAAAACCTGAAATGCTGCCAAAATTTTCATTTTAGTACATCAAGTTGTTAAGGTACTTAAAAAGACTAAAAGTCTAGTTTTGCCTTTGAAAACGTAAAATTTGTCCTCAAGCCGATTAGTAGGGCTTAAGGTTAGAAACCAGAACTTAGAGAAATCTTGAGTTGGTAGGGTAAAATAGGGTGGTTGAAGAAAATTGTGGTAGAAGAGAGCTGGGCTTATAGTTTTTAAATTTTTTAGGTTGAGAAGTTTGTTACAAGCTTAAATTAAATTTATAGTAGGTACTTAAAACTGGCAATTTATAGGGCAATAATCCAATAGATTTAATAATATCTTAATAAAATCAGGATTTTAAAACTTGGATGAAATTGGTGAAAATTAAATAGAGAGGAGAGAATTAATATAAGAGAAAATTAGGGAGGAGAGTGCAGTGAGTTGATTTAAAACTTGTTATAAAAACTAAATAATCATTCTTGCTACAAATATACTTAAACTTGGGAAATTACTTGTGGAAATTATCTTCATTAAGCTTTTAAACGCCTTTCAAAGGAATGGTAGGATATTAGCTTGGTTGGAGTTAGTAGAATTTTTCTTAGGTTGATTCATATTTTATTATGAAGCTTTGTTTTGAGACTAAGGCATCTTGGGTGTCCCTTTGTGAGTCTAGGTTGCTTCAGTTGAAAGTACCAACGTCTAATTCTTGTTGTTGAATTCATCAGTTTTAGAATTGATATCATTAAGGTTTAGATTATTTCCTGCTTAGAAATCAAAGTCATTGAATTATTAATTATCATGTTTATTATGGAACATTCGACTTCCTCCAAAGTTTTTAAAGTAAGAGTTCTATTTTTGGTTTTGGTGACCTACGGATGCTTTCACTTGATTATGTATAGGTTGTTTATAAATTCCATTACTAGGAAAGATTGGAGGTTATGTAGTGAAATAGCTGTCTTTCTCAAAATCTCAGTGGTCCCTGGGTATGCTTGCATCGCTCTCTTAGAAATTCTAAGTTCTTTGTTGATTAAATCTATTTGGTTCATACTCGTCTTCACTTTAATCTTCGTCATAATCTTCTCCTACTTCTTCATCATCATTATGAATCGCTTATTGATTGCCTGAGTCCTCTTAGTGCTGCTTCTGATCTCTTGTGTCAAGTGCAAAACCACCTCCTTCAATTTGCTGATGTTAATCGTTGATTCTATTTGAAGGATCATTTTGATCAATGAGCTTGTCTTTTTGTTTAGTGTTGGTGCCTAACATCTATTAAACTAATTTAATCTCTTTTGAATTATTAGTCACAGGATCATTCTGTTAACTATTCTTTTGCACCTTCTTCTTTGCTTTGCTCTTTTTATTATTTAGCGTCTAACTCTTGAGTTTGTTGAAAGGTTCAACTTATAATTTATTCTATTATATCTAAGTTGGATGAGTTAAAGACTGTTTGATTAGAATTGATTGATTTAAGGAGTACCCGTGTTAAATTGTTGTTATGGAGAAATGTTGTATTTCGGTGTCTGACTCATAATCCCTCCACCACTATGTTTCTTTAGAGAGGAGGAAGAGGAGTCCTGTCCACTTTTTATCTATGACAAGTTCTGGAGAGTTTATTTGCTTGCAAGTTGGCTTTAGTTTGGCTGCTTTAAACTTAGCTTTGTATCTCTTTTTCTTTGAGAATCTGAATAGCTTTATTGATTTTACTAAGTGTAGCTACCATCAACCCGATTCCTTTATGGAGTGAGTAGGTCATTATCATTATGCGCATATGTGAGTGAAAGCTATCTCTATCTTTTCCCCAATATATTATATTCGCTCAGGCTGTTTTCCTACTTTAGTTGCTTGTGAGTATTCCATTAGTATTATTATTGAACTGTTAAACAAAGCTGGTCCATATTAGTGATGCTGAACTTATGCACGCTGCCGCTGTAACATTTTTTCAGTTCCTGAGAGCTTACAGGAAAAGTCTCTAATTTTACTACACAGTAGTCATCATAAGGTCGATAATTTAAGGTTTTGAGTGCACTATTGTCCAAAGGCGTCAATTTAGTTAATTTCTCAAACAGGCGCAAGTACTTGTAATTATGGTAAGGATCTTATAACTTTGAACTTTGATGGAAACTTTCAGTTTTTTTATTTTGTTCAAACTATTATTTCCTCTTGTCAACATCATCAATTATATCTTCAGTAAAACTGTCTTTAGTTCTGGAATATTCTAGCAAATTATATGTTGCAGAATTGAATGATCTCTCTTCAGAACAAGTAAAACATTGAGGATATTGTATCGTAAGTCAAATGGTATTTCATAATTCAGTTGAATATCCTCTTTCAATGCATTGTCTTCTATCTTATTTAATTTTTCTTTTCTATACATAAAGTTAGGAAATTCAATAACTTACAGTGATTATATAGACTCGAATACTTAAGGGACAATTTTAAGAAGGGTTTAACGGAGAGTTTTTTATATCTGTATAAGTAGAGATTCTATAGCCTTAGACTCGTTGGTTTTCTTCCCTTCAAATGTTTTATTGAATTCTTTCATAATTTGAACTGATTATATCATTGAGTCCAGATAGTATGCTAAACTATAATCTTGAGAATAGTAATCAATATATTTTTGCACTTTTTCCCATTTAGTTTCTATAGGAAGTTAAACACAAAAACTTACATTGAGGGTTTTAGCAAGATTCCTGAAACTATGTACATTAGCTCTATCTTCATGCCTAATTTAGTTATATTTATATTGAGTATTCTCATAATATGAATAACTGTCTAATATTTTGGTTGTCATAGTTTCAATAAGTAGCAGCATATACTTTTCTCCCCTTCTGATATCTGCTTCACAATAATCTAACTCTTGAATGTTATAACTATAAAAAGTTAAGGCTTTGAATATTTACCAACTAAAAATTTGACATAAAAGTCTCTTAGTCTATACTAGTAATCCGCAGGAATTTAATAGATAGTTTAAGGAGGCTCTTAATCCTAAAGTTAGACTGAGTAGAACCATATCATATACGGCTTACTGAGGCCTATATCGAATTCTTCACTTGCAAATAATTCATCAATCAGGTTTCCAATTATTTGCTCCTCATTACCTTTAACTACTTCAAGTCTTTAAGGTATCTGTATAATTCCTCTCCTCATCGACATGGCCACTAGATAATATTCTTCATTTTCTCTTACAACGATGAATTGTGATCTAGGGATAGGATTATCATTGTAAAAGTAAATGAGCTCCACAATGATTGAATTTTCTCCTAATACATAATCACCAAAAGTATCCCTATTGCCGTAATGAAGTTTATAGATAAAAGGAAACGTCTCCAGATTATATTATTATGTAAATTCTTCCAATATCCTAATTACTTTAAACGGTTGAAGTTTGAAATTGAAGACTAAGGATTGAAGTACTTAGCATAGTGGAAAAACCAGTGGGTTTAAAAAACACTCACTGGTTATATCTTCAGTCTTTGAAGAATAAAATGCGGCTAAGAGCATGAAAGTCGCTCTTAAATCATTATAAACCGGTCCATTACAGAGTATATTTAGCAGTCCAAGAAGTTCATTGGGGTATGAATAATTCTAGGGGTTCTTATGTATCTAAGGCTTAAAAACGTAATCTGAATTGAAAGCCTAATAATAATTTCTAAGCTAGAAAAATTTGGTCATTTTACTATATTTAGTTATTTAATACCTAAAAGAGGTATGCATAAGGCGATGTTAGTTGCACTCGAAGAATGGTGATCCGGTGAACATTTCCTTCTTATCTACATCACGATCTTCATTAATATATTTATTAAAGTTGATAGCGTAACAGAGTGCCCATTAAATGTAATGTCTCAGATTCAGAGAATTACGGAGTAGGAAAATCACGTATTTCAAATTGGTGTAATGTACTATCATAATCCTTATCAGCTAATATTTGTGCTTTGTAATTCAAGGATAATTTCTTTTAAGCTTTTATTTAAAGATCATCATAATTTTTAGTTTAAGCTTTAAACTTTGAAGCTTTTGTAATTGAATCCTTACTCGTTAGTTTACAACTATCGAGATCTTTTTCAATAGCTGCACCCGATTCTCTATTTTGAAATAAATTTCATCTGAAACAAGACCCTTATTTTATTAAATAATCTTCTCTTCGTAAGTCATTGACTGTTTTTTGTTTCTTTCAGATAGTGATCGCTTTTTAGAAGCAGTCCTACATTTTTTTTAGTTTTCTATTCTTTCCTAATCGACCAATTCTATATTGAACACATTGTTTACAGGCATGTCAGTGTTTTTGATTGTAGCGAGAGCAAGCCAATATTTTTGTTTTATGAATTCTTTCAGCTTTTCCTCGAACTTTTTAAAAAGTTCTTCACAGGAATCTGCTTGTTATTTATAAGTGAGCGGATTCGCTCTTAATTTATTGATTAGAGTTTGATAATCGAGAAGTTAATCCTCTAAATGTACTTAAATTGCATGGATATCTTGATTCAGAAGCTTAGGTTATTTGTAAGTGACCTGCGTCATGGTGTCCAGAACTTAACCAATATCCTAATAATCAACTTCATTATCATCAGAATCAATCAATGCTAAATTTAGTTTGAATTTTCGATTTTGATTGTTATTAGGATTCTGATTCATTACTGAAGATACTAAATTAGAAGCATATTAATCTTGTTCGATAGATTGATTAAGAAGATCCTTTTAGTTGATTTTATAGGCATTCAAATTATCATTATTCTAGAAGTTTTGAATATCGTTCCCTTCTTCATTGTGATATTAATCCTCAATATTTAAATTGATTTGGACATTCATCTTGAATTTATTATCTAATTCTTGCTACTCTTGCTAGCCCTTTTTTTATTCTAAGCTGTTAATATTATATGATTGACGAATTCTACATTTGCTTAACATCTTTTTTTTTACTATACGAGTCATGAATTTAATAAATTCTTCATCTAAATCATTTTATTTTCTACAAGCTTTGAGGTAATCAGCATTATGGTCAAAGCGTATGTATTTTAAATCAGTGATCTTGGTAGTTAGTATATTCTAATTAGAGTTCACGATTTTAATACTCTGAAATGAAGTGTTATTTAACTATTTGTTTGCAAGAGTATTTTTAAAAGGTAGAATTGCAAGTTGGTTAAGGTCAAGCTCGCTTTACTATAAGACTTCATTTAGCGGCTTATCAAGTTTGTTGATAAAAATAGCGTGAAGTGCTCGTATCAAGATTTTGAAGAAGTCATAATTGCATAAATCTGGGCTTTATATAAGTGAATCAAAATAGCAGAGAAGAAATTCAATTGCATTATCGTCATAAGAAACAAGAAACTCAAAAATGGTACCTTTCCAATATAGCAAAAAATGTCCTTCTACGAACTTACATGACAAAGTATAAAGTCCTATTATTTCAAGAGGAGAGTCACCATGATTAAATGCATATAAAATTTGTTGCACATCATTTGGTAGTAATTAAAAATCTGCTTGGTCACCAAGCTATAACAGCTTTCCTTCCATTTTAATTTATAATTAGAATACTAAAAATATCTATTTATATTCTTAATGATATTATAATATAATTAATTTGATCAAGCTTCATCTGTAAAATTATACCTAGTAATAAATGAAGATCTAAAAAACAGATAACTAGAAAGCAGGTATAAACTCACACCCTAACGAAGAGTCTAAGAATGGATCTTAATCAGAAATTTCTTGCTCATAGCAGTCGATATTAAGCGATGATTTTCTTATTTCTAATGCCTTATCTGTAATTAAGCCAAGCAAAGTTAAGGCTTAAGAGAAATCTTTTGTTAAATGGACTCCTGTCGTGCTTGGTAAATTATTCCCAAACGTTATTTAGTCAAAAAAGTTCACATACAATTCTGGATAACTGCTAAACAGTGGCGAAGTCCCTGTACAAATCTAGAAGCTAACAGGTGGAGCAATCATAAAACTTCCTTAAGAAAAAATTCAAGAATATTTAGCCAGTAATGTTGATGTTTGTTACATATAAAATGATGATGAGTTTGCAAATTCCTTGAAGCTTACCTTCAAAGTTTTCTACTTGCCAGAATCAGGAATAAACCAGTTATGAATAATTAAGGAAGCGACATAAGCAATAATATTACAGGAGGAGGTAAAGTTTATGAGTAACGAGGAGCTCTTAGAGGCAGTCAAATATTAATATATGCATTCATCGAGACAATAAAATAAAAGGCAAATCCTAGAAGTTAAGTAGCAATCCTTTTTTGAAGAAAAGAGAAGCTAAGTTAACATGTAAGAAATTAGAAATTATCAATCTATACTAAAACAAGCAATTAAAGCTCCGTCAAGTGGCTAAGAAATTGAGAATGGATGTGGATGTTGTATACAAGACTATTGAAAAGTTCAAGTACGAGGTCAAGCTTATGATGCTTGATCCTAAACCCCAAAAGAAAGTGGGTAGAAAAGGGGTTTGTGGGAACTAGCTCTTGCTTGATTCTTTCCAGGCCTACCTAGATCAGAACGGAATTTACGAAGTTACAGGATAGAAGCTTCATTATTATTTATTAAACCTGCCTAAAAAAACCAGAGTGTAAGCTACTTAATGTCCCCTTGCGTTACTACTCTTCAAAAGATGAGATAATTTCCATCTAAGATATGGGATAACTCAGGCTGCTAATACAAAGTATAGAGACCCGAACTTCAATGAGAAGAAGCTATGGATTAGCAGGTTGTTGGCTCAGTTCTTATAGAAGATACAGTTATCATTCCAATTGATGAGAGCAACTTCCGATCGGACTCGATGCCCTGATAGTAATGGAGCTTCAAAATTAAAGATATGCATCGAGATTCTGCAAAATGATAGCATGATCCTCGCTAGCGATGACAAACTTTTGTATGGGAAATGCTCCTCAAAATGGATCAAAGTACTGATTTTTCAACTTCGAAATTCCCAGAAAGTTTACTCCTGGAAAAAATCGAAATTGTTGGAGAATAATTAGAGAAGCTTTCAAATTCTTTTGACTTAGGGTTTTCTAACAATTGCAATTAATAGTTTTAAAATATTAAAAGTGGAAAATTCGGAATAGCTAAGTAAATTTCGTAAGCAATTAACAATTTTGCAATGAAAAGCTAAATAGGACCTCAGGGAGGTTAGGGGTTTAAGAAATATCCTAGACGCCAAAGAATCTTGTCAGCACTCCAATCTAAATTCATGGAGTGAAAGTTATAAGGGGTCAAAGTAGTCTTAAAAACGAGTTACTAGAGTTAAAAAACGATTGAAAATAAAAAGGTATTTATTAATTCATAATACTTTTAGGGAAATCCATAACTAAAACCATAAAAAAAGCTAATTCAGACCCCGTCAATGAAAACTCGGCTTGCATTTACAAAGGACCTCTTCCCAAAATTAGAGGTCCCTGAGACCTCCAACTAGAAATTCAGCTTGACTAAAACTTTTCAGAGTTTTTGCATAAATAGATTAGTGAAGTCAGTGGTGTCTGAAGAGAATTCAGCTTCGAAAGTGAAGAGTGGTTTAACTCCTATTCTTGATAAAATGTCAAAACTAAAACTGAAATCTTCGAGGAAGAAGTCTAATGACCTGTTTGCCGAAACCAAGTTGGAAAGTCGGTTTGAGGTCACTCCTAGGAAATTAAAACTCTCAAGTAGCTTCGATAAAGATTCATCGAACCCTGTGTCGGAGCAGGGAAACTTGCAGAGTGAAAGGGGCTCTTGCTAAGAGCTTTGGCCCCAGCTATTTATAGACTCTCACTTGAAAAGCATTAAGGAATACTAAAGTGAGATGAAGCTGAACCTGGTACACTATGGGATGAAAGTGAGAGAGTTGTCAATTAAGAAAAGCTCAACTAAAAGATAGCAATTCTCGATGTCTTATATTGCTGCAATTTCCTAGGATAGAATAATCTCCAGTCAAGTGATAGAAGGAGCTTTTGACTCAGTTCTCTTTGAAAACTTCATTTACTAAACCTTTCGCAGTATAAGAACTGACAAAGAACTACACTAGAAGAAAGTGGTCCTTCTGATGAACAACGCAGTCATTCATAAATATTCAGAGATGTTAGCCACAGCCAGAAAGTTCAAAGTGAATGTGCTCTTCAACGCCGAATACTCGCCTTGGCTCATTCAAATTGAGCAGTTATTCTCCTATGGAAAGAAGGAGATGAAGATGGATACTATTCAGAACAAGTAAGTTTAAATAGGCTTTACACATTTAGCCAGCAAATGGTGAGGTTTGCGGAAATTGTTCATAATTTAGGAAAAGAAGACATCCAGGAGATGTGGGCATTCATTATCAAGAAGTGGATTCACACTATTCGGTTCGGTTTTGTGTGATGGTGTTTGTTTCATAGGTGGAGTAGTGTATAAAACCTGTTTCCTTTTACAATTTCACCTGGTATGTCAGTTTTAAATTCATCGCAGATTATGATAATTAATAACACTATTTATATTATACTTAAAAATGTCATAATTCACTCTTTACATCACTCAATTCTATAATACTGCTTCTATTTCACATTTGCACTCTTAAAATGCTCACTTCCCTCGCGATTCTACTTAGTTGCATTTGCCTTTATATTATCGCAATTATGCATGAATGCCATATTTTGGCAAAACTTCAAAACTTTAATGTATTACCCTACTTTCAAGCCCCTTTTCGGTAAATGAGAGAGGTTTTTATGAAAAAGTCCCTATTTTGC
>ARYC01001279.1:0-17092 GCA_000711775.1 Oxytricha trifallax | reverse complement strand
CTACTGATATGAATATTATTGATCAAGCAAAGGAGCCTGAAGTTCCTTCTGAATAGATTATAGCCATCGATCATTAAGTTGCAGTTGTAAGGCTATAGTGGAGAAGATAGTCGAAAAAGTAGAAAGTTCTTTTATTGGAGCCAAAATGGATATCGAGGAAGCAAAGAAGGCCTCTGAAGAGGAAATGAAAACTGAAGCTGTGGCTGAAGAGCCAGACACTCAAAGTAAATTAGGGTTCTATTAACCTTATATCATAGAATTCATTGTAGAGAAGATGAGCCAGAACCCTGTGCTCTAAGACAAGCCTATTAGTGAAGTTGAGAAGATCTTCAAAAACGGCGTGAGGCGCCAATATGAGGAGATCACTTAAGAGCCAGGCAGAGAAAGATCGAAGAGCAAGGAAGTAAAGAAATAGACTAATAAGAGAAGTAGGAAGGCTTATGAGAAGGCAGAGCAGATTAAGGACTTAGTTGAAAAGTGAGTTATACTTGTAAGGAGGAGTTGCAGAGACAAGTCTTTTAGTGAAACTTACAAGGAGCATGAAGAGGTCGAAGAAAGTATGGAAGCCTGGTTGAAGAAGGCTTCAAATTAAAAGAGAAACTTGAAAAATGATATAGATCATAGGAACCCCTAAAGAGAGGGGTTAAAAAGAAGATGATTTTAAAGCTTAATTTCTAAAAGAATTCACCATATTCTAACTCTATCTATTAGTAGTGTTCAGAGAATGGATGAGAATAGAGACCAGCAGAAGTCAAAGGCTGAAGTTCTGCACCTGCCCTTCCAGATTCTGAGAGCTGAAGTCTTGCATAACTTGCTCCTTCATTTTGCGCAAGTCAAGTACTTCACTTTCCAAGTTATCATGCTCTTGCTTCAGCCTCTTAGTTTCTTATAGAAAGAGCTGCCTGTCTGACTTCAAGGCTGTCTCATAATCTTTCACCTCTTCAATTTCATCTCTTGTTCTCTTTCTTTTCGATGAGTCCTTCATGAGATTCACAGCTTTGCCTCTCTCGACTACAAAGGAAATGTAAAGAGAGTAAACTTACTGCTGAAGCTGAGGCATCTAGAGAGTGCGTCAACAAATTCAGGTCTCTTTTCAATGACTAGGTCTCTGCTTTGCTCAAGCCTCTCTTTCCGTTAAAGCATTGCATCGTGAATCATGTTGGTGACACCGTCGGTGTCTAAGGCATAGAGCAAATCACAGATCCATTGCCTGTCTAAGTGGACCCAGTCTCGCTCATCAGGAAGAAAGTTGAGTAGTCTGGGGATGTCTCTCGCATAATCGAGGAAGTCCTGGACTGTAAGTCCCTCTATGTGAGGCACTGCGGACACTTTGACGTCTGTGGGCTTCTTTGATGTACTATGAAGACGGTTACAATTAAGGAGAGATGCTTACCTCCTTCTTTGCTCTTATGATGGACTTGAAGAAGTAAATGTTGGTTGAATCAGGCTTAGGTAAGAAGGCCCGACAATCCTGGGTGAGAAAGTTGTAGAGCTCTTTCTTGCTTTTGCACTTCTAAGCTAGTTCTTAAACATAGATGCCAGTAAGTTACGCTTGGTTCATTAAATTCTAATAGGAGGGTGCCATCAGCCGTTTTAAATAGCGAAATATTGGCTCATGAAGACAGCACTGTTACTATAATGAGATAGTCATTTTCACTATTATGAAATGCCTTCAGCATGATCCGATTTCTGCATGCGGATTTCCTACCAGCACCAAAGTAATTCATTATTAGGAAATTAAGCACTGAACTTATGGAATCAAGTTCTAAAAAGAGATAGTCTAAGCTGGTTGAATTTTTCCAATAAGAGGAAGAAGATAAAAGCTCTAGTAGTTCAGATAGTGAGCGAAGCTCAAGTAGTGAAACAGATGATGAAAGCAATACTGCAGATTACATAACAACCAATATGTTATACTAAAGGAACATTACAGTTGCTGATGTTGATATAGAGACTGTAAGTAAAAGAGAGATGCTTAACTACTACTATGATCTGGAAGATTCATTAGAATCTTTGAATTTTTCAAAGGCTTTATTATTGATCCTAAGGAAACCTATAGAGTAAGTAAACTAGGAGGATTTAAGGAATCGTTACTAGATGGCCACTAATTATAGACTCTTGGCCAGATCACACTTGAGATCTACACTGACTATACCTAATCAGAATTAGAACCTTAGGGTATGCTCGAAAGAGCCCATTTAATAGATATGAAGGAATTAGAATAGAAAGTATTAGAGAACCATAAAATGAAAGACTCATTTCCAGTCTTTGGACAGCATACTTAGCTTTAAGCTATAGTGCCTCGAAGGTAACTCAAGATCATGAGGAAAGAAAAGAAGCAGCAGCAAAAAGAGCTAAAGCTGGCTCAGGAATCTCAAAGACTAAGGATGTCTGAAAAGCTAAACTGCTAGCAGATAATGAAGAGTTGGCATTTCATACTATAAGTTAAGAAGGTACCTTAACAATCCCTTAAAAAAAGCAAACTTTTGGAATCTTAAGTAAGTTAAAAGAGGCAAGTATAAGAAGCTGCACAGCAGAGCTCGCACTCATATAGTGAAAATGCTTACTTATGACTAAGTGCCTATTTAAATATCAGATATACAGAAAAGCTTAGTGTCAAAGATCCAGCTTCACTGTTCAAAGTAGATGATTCGAAGGTTCCTTAAGAATGAACTAATGATGACACATAAGTAAGTTAAGTAGATAACGAACCTTCATAACAATAACAGTAGTAAGCTTCAACGCTAGTATGCAGCCTAACAATTCATACTCTTTCTTTGTGAAGGCAAGAGAATTATTAACATTGATGAATCAGTATTGCACTAGACTGATGAGAGAAGAAGAGGCTGGACAGCTCCCTATGTTAAGAATAGGGTTACAAAATCTTAGAGGCTAAGTTAAATGAACTTGATTATTGGAGTGTCTAGTACTGGAGAGTTGTTCTACACTGTGAATAGGGGAAGAACTAATCAACACTCATTTATGTACTTCTTGTGCAAGCTTGCACTTACACTAGATGATATAGATTTGGAGTGGAGAAAGAATACTGTTATCATGATTGATAACGCTCCCTATCACAGATCTTAAGAAGTAATGGCAAAGTATTACAATCTCAAATTACTGCTCATGTTTCTTGGGCCTTATCATTACAGGCTAGCTCCTGCAGAGCTTATGTACTCTTGGATAGAACAGAGACCTGAATCCTTTGAATACGAGAGCTTAATCAAAGTAAGTTATGATAAGTTAACCCTTATAGAGGTTATTGGGCCGCCTTTATGAAAGAGCTTGGTATGAATATAAGTAGAATAATCAAAATCTTGTTAGAAGATGCTACTATCATGTGCTTACTGCTGCTTTGGAATCTATCTCACTTAAAGATTTGTGAAGATCAAAGTAAATATAAACTTAAGCTTTAAATAAGGAATTTATAAGGGCAAAGTAATAAGAAAGAAGAGATATAAATAAGTTTCTTTATTTAAATTTAATTTTTTCAATTTATTGAAAAATATTTTCCAAAAAGAGATTTTCACAAATTTTTCTATTGTTTAAGAAATCTCAAATTTCCATAAAGTGTTTGGAATTAAAAATCCATTTCTCTAATTCCTTTATATTTGAGTAAGAAATTAATACAAAATAATCATTGTTTAATTTAAGAATAAGTATAATTAAAATATCGAAGATTATATATTTATATATTTAGATAAAAATAATTTTTTAAATGATTTGTAAATAAATATATTTTTATTTTAGCTATTTCAAATAAATAAATATCAATAAACTATAAATTGTTTAAATATAAATATAACAATAAAATATCTTTTTTTATATTTTAAATATATAGATACTTACCTTTATTATTTAGAAGATCATTAAGAGCAATTTTTATTATTTTGTTGATATTTATATTCCATTAATAAATATTTTATATTGAAACTGCTTTTACCTGAATTCAAAGTCAAATTTGATTTTGATTATATAACATATTTGTATATTTTAATTCAATTGTCTTTGGATTTGAGATTTGATTCATGAATTGTAATAAGAATGAATTGTTTAAGATGTTCAATTTATTTGTTGAATTCACAATTCCAATTTGAGTTTCAATCATTCTGATTTCATAATTTTCCTTGATTTTACCTAAAAAATATTCAAAATTAAAAATAGCAAAGGTACAAAAAACTGGATCCAAAGAGTTTGGTACCTAGTAGAACACTACCCACTGGCCAGGCGAGCGCTATAAGCAGCGTGTTCATCTCAAGGGGGGTATTCTTTGGATTACTCGTTACGCTATTGCATAGAACATGGTTTTTAACACACGTCTAGATTGGCGGCAATAACAAACCCTGAATCTACAAAGGTACACAAGCCCTTGGTGTCGGCATTACCAAACTCTTAGGGGAATATAACTACGATTCAAAAGACACTGTATATACTCTATATTTATTAATTATTTTAATTAAATAAGTTCTTTATTTATTTAACTTATTTTTTAGTTGTACATCAACTTTTTAATTAGGCTGAGGGTTTTGTTTTTTGAAAGCAAGGATTTTCTTAATTAATTTCTTAAATTTAATTTTATTTTTATTTTTTTTATTTTTATTTGACTTACTATTCCAAATAGTAAGTCCATTCACTTATGCCTAACTTTATAGGTCTTAACTAGAAATAAGTTTCTTTAATCACTGAAACTTATTTCTATAATATTAGGGGCTTTTAAGTTCATTATTTGAACCATTAGGGTAATTTAGGGAAATCTCAGTTTCCAATTTAATTTTATTTAAAATAGAATTTTATTTATATTTTTATTTTAAGAATATTTCATTCTTTTTTTTTAAAAAAATATCCACTTTTTATTTATTATTATATAAATTTTATTTTATTGTAAATTTGTATAAATTATAGACATTGGTAAAAATTTAGAACCAATGTTTGCTAACTTATTAATTATTTTTATGCTTATATTTCAGCAATAATGTAGCTTAAGTAAGTTAATCATAAATTTTGTATAAACTTTTTATCATTTGAAATTTTTTAATTTATTTTAATATTGCTTCATTTAACCATTCTTATAATTAAACTATAAATTTTATATAAAAAATTAAAGATATATTCTTAAATAGTTATTAATATAAAGTTAGGATTTTATTTATTTACTTGATAAATGGATTTATAAACTGATCTTAAATTTAAACATACTATATTATAATTATTTCACTATATTTTGAGTCTATTTAAGAAAATATAGAATATTAATTAAAAGAGAGGTCTATATAATAATTCATTTTATTTTTATATTCCAAGCTTTCAATTAATTTATTTAGATTTCTGAATCATATAGTGTTATTGTTATTTCTCAATTTATTATAAAATATAAATGTATATCAAATTTTAAATTCAAATTTACATCGTAAAAGCTAAGATAGAATTTATAATTTATTTATATTAAAATTTTGAATAATTTATTTGCGATAAATATTTTGTTTTATTCAGATATCTTTTTATAAAATTATTTATTTTATAAATATAAAAAGCTTTATTAATTAAAAGCAAGTTTTTATTGCTCTTATATAGCAAGTCAATTATTTTTAAATTAAGCAATAAAATTTATGTAAATTTAAAGTTACGAATACATGTTTTGTATAGAAGTTTACGATAAGTTTTTTAATTTATATTTGGATTTTATAAATAAAAAAAATTAATTTATATTTATAGATATTTAACTTATATTTGAGAATCTTAGTTAAAATTGCATATGTCCAAAAGGAAATTTCCTCATGAATTTAGAAATGCAACTGTGTCAAATCTCAAATATTTAGAATTGAGTAGTTCAAATTTAAGATTGAAAGCAATTGATCATCAAATTAATGTGTGAAAGTTATAAGATGCAATTTGAAATTGACATGATCAATTTGTTTGCAATCCTCAAATATCTTAAGAATCATTTGTAAATTTCTACAAATTGTTAACAAATGAATAATCATGAATAAAATAATTTACTTTATATAAGAAAAGAAATATAATTGCTAAAAAATAAGAAATTAAGCTAGATTTATACATCATTTAATTTTTTTAATTTTATATTGAAATTTTGCTGAAAATATATCAATAAATTTTATAACTTAATTATGTATAAAAAAAATGAAAAAATAATTAACAATATGTTGATATTGAAAATAAGTGAATTGAAATTTATAAGTTCCCAATAAAGAAATTGATGTCAATATTATGTATAATTTATGAATCATTATAAAATACTTTAAATACAATGTATTTGATTGTTAGCAGCTATGGATTTAAAATTGATAAATCTCTAAGTATAAATAGATTAAAATTTATCTAAATTAAAATAAGCTTAACAATAAATGCTTATAGCCCTTCAAAACCCCAAAACCCCTGCTCGATTAAACTTGGGATTTGATTGCACTGGTTGGAAATAATGACGGCAGGCAAGAGAGACATGAAGTCTACGCTTTTGCAGGAATTGAGAGCTAAAGCAAGTGCACATGAACGAGACTATGGTCCTTTGAATTCCACCATAGTAGTTAAGTTTTAAAATTTAATAGTATTAATAATTTAATTAAAATTTGAATTAAGGAAAAGAGGGAGGTTCAAAACGAGTGCCCCATGAACCTTGCAAATGACGCAACTCAGCTCACAGATGTCAAAAGTAGGGTAAGGACCACATATTCTTCATCTACGCACTGTGCTCTATCCAATGGTAAAGTATGGGACCGAAATAAAATTCGAACTTTTTTCCCACATTACTGATCATTGGAAACTGCACTTTGAAGGCCCTATAATAAGTTAAATTGTGAAGTTTGGAATTTCGCTATTTATCGATATTAAATCATCACTATACCAACTTATAAATTTATCACGCATATATGTATTGGGGTTTAGGTATATATATATATTATATATATATATATATATATAAACCCCAAAACCCCAATACATATATGCGTGATAAATTTATAAGTTGGTATAGTGATGATTTAATATCGATAAATAGCGAAATTCCAAACTTCACAATTTAACTTATTATAGGGCCTTCAAAGTGCAGTTTCCAATGATCAGTAATGTGGGAAAAAAGTTCGAATTTTATTTCGGTCCCATACTTTACCATTGGATAGAGCACAGTGCGTAGATGAAGAATATGTGGTCCTTACCCTACTTTTGACATCTGTGAGCTGAGTTGCGTCATTTGCAAGGTTCATGGGGCACTCGTTTTGAACCTCCCTCTTTTCCTTAATTCAAATTTTAATTAATTTATTAATACTATTAAATTTTAAAACTTAACTACTATGGTGGAATTCAAAGGACCATAGTCTCGTTCATGTACACTTGCTTTAGCTCTAAATTCCTGCAAAAGCGTAGACTTCATGTCTCTCTTGCCTGCGGTCATTATTTCCAACCAGTGCAATCAAATCCCAAGTTTAATCGAGCAGGGGTTTTGGGGTTTTGAAGGGCTATAAGCATATATTGTTAAGCTTATTTTAATTTAGATAAATTTTAATCGATTTATACTTAGAAATTTATCAATTTTCAATCCATAGCTGCTAACAATCAAATACATTGTATTTAAAGTATTTAATAATGATTCATAAATTATACATAATATTGACATAAATTTCTTTATTGGGAACTTATAAATTTCAATTCACTTATTTTCAATATCAACATATTGTTAATTATTTTTTCATTTTTTTTATACATAATTAAGTTATAAAATTTATTGATATATTTTCAGCAAAATTTCAATATAAAATTAAAAAAATTAAATGATGTATAAATCTAGCTTAATTTCTTATTTTTTAGCAATTATATTTCTTTTCTTATATAAAGTAAATTATTTTATTCATGATTATTCATTTGTTAACAATTTGTAGAAATTTACAAATGATTCTTAAGATATTTGAGGATTGCAAACAAATTGATCATGTCAATTTCAAATTGCATCTTATAACTTTCACACATTAATTTGATGATCAATTGCTTTCAATCTTAAATTTGAACTACTCAATTCTAAATATTTGAGATTTGACACAGTTGCATTTCTAAATTCATGAGGAAATTTCCTTTTGGACATATGCAATTTTAACTAAGATTCTCAAATATAAGTTAAATATCTATAAATATAAATTAATTTTTTTTATTTATAAAATCCAAATATAAATTAAAAAACTTATCGTAAACTTCTATACAAAACATGTATTCGTAACTTTAAATTTACATAAATTTTATTGCTTAATTTAAAAATAATTGACTTGCTATATAAGAGCAATAAAAACTTGCTTTTAATTAAAAAAGCTTTTTATATATAAAAAATAAATAATTTTATAAAAAGATTTTTAAATAAAATATAAAAATTATTGCAAACAAATTATTCCAAATATTTTTATAAATAAAAAATATACTCTATCTTTGTTTTTACAATTTAAATTTAAATAAAGAATCTGTTATAGAACTACATTTGATAACAATTTAAGAAATGACAATTACATTGTTTGAATCATCAATTTAAACGAATTCACTGAAATCTTGAAATACAAAGATAGATTGAATTATATAATATATCTCTCTATTTATTAATATTCTCAATTTTTTCAAATAGGATACAAATTTTGTTAACTATTAATAATATAGTTTGTTTAAATATAGGATCAGTTTTTAAATCCATTTATCAAGTAAATAAATAAAAGCCTTACTTTATATTAATAACTATTTAAAACTATATCTTTAATTTTTTATATAAAATTTATAGAGTAATTATAAGAATAGTTAAATGAAGCAATACTAAAATAAATTTTAAAATTCCTAATGATAAAAAGTTTATAGACAGTTTATGATTAACTTACTTAAGCTACATTATTGCTGAAATATAAGTATAAAAATAATTAATAAGTTAGCAAACATTGGTTCCAAATTTTTACCAATGTCTAGAATTTATACAAATTTACAATCAAATAAAAATTTATATAATAATAAATAAAAAGTGGATATTTTTTTAAAATATAAAGAATAAAATATTCTTAAATTAATAAAATTAATAAAATTTAATTTTAAATTAAATTAAATTGGAAACTGAGATTTCCCTAAATTGCCCTAATAGTTCAAGAAATGAACCCAAAAGCTCCTATTATTTTAGAAATAAGTTTCAGTGATCAAAGAAACTTATTTCTTGTGAAGACCTATAAAGTTAGGCATAAGTGAATGGACTTACTATTGGAGATAGTAAGTCAAATAAAAAATAAAAAAAATAAAAATAAAATTAAATTTAAGAAATTAATTAAGAAAATCCTTGCTTTCAAAAAACAAAACCCTCAGCCTAATTAAAAAGTTGATGTACAACTAAAAAATAAGTTAAATAAATAAAGAACTTATTTAATTAAAATAATTAATAAATATAGAGTATATACAGTGTCTTTTGAATCGTAGTTATATTCCCCTAAGAGTTTGGTAATGCCGACACCAAGGGCTTGTGTACCTTTGTAGATTCAGGGTTTGTTATTGCCGCCAATCTAGACGTGTGTTAAAAACCATGTTCTATGCAATAGCGTAACGAGTAATCCAAAGAATACCCCCCTTGAGATGAACACGCTGCTTATAGCGCTCGCCTGGCCAGTGGGTAGTGTTCTACTAGGTACCAAACTCTTTGGATCCAGTTTTTGTACCTTTGCTATTTTTAATTTTGAATATTTTTTAGGTAAAATCAAGGAAAATTATGAAATCAGAATGATTGAAACTCAAATTGGAATTGTGAATTCAACAAATAAATTGAACATCTTAAACAATTCATTCTTATTACAATTCATGAATCAAATCTCAAATCCAAAGACAATTGAATTAAAATATACAAATATGTTATATAATCAAAATCAAATTTGACTTTGAATTCAGGTAAAAGCAGTTTCAATATAAAATATTTATTAATGGAATATAAATATCAACAAAATAATAAAAATTGCTCTTAATGATCTTCTAAATAATAAAGGTAAGTATCTATATATTTAAAATATAAAAAAAGATATTTTATTGTTATATTTATATTTAAACAATTTATAGTTTATTGATATTTATTTATTTGAAATAGCTAAAATAAAAATATATTTATTTACAAATCATTTAAAAAATTATTTTTATCTAAATATATAAATATATAATCTTCGATATTTTAATTATACTTATTCTTAAATTAAACAATGATTATTTTGTATTAATTTCTTACTCAAATATAAAGGAATTAGAGAAATGGATTTTTAATTCCAAACACTTTATGGAAATTTGAGATTTTTTAAACAATAGAAAAATTTGTGAAAATCTCTTTTTGGAAAATATTTTTCAATAAATTGAAAAAATTAAATTTAAATAAAGAAACTTGTTTATATCTCTTCTTTCTTATTACTTTGCCCTTATAAATTCCTTATTTAAAGCTTAAGTTTATATTTACTTTGATCTTCACAAATCTTTAAGTGAGATAGATTCCAAAGCAGCAGTGAGCACATGATAGTAGCATCTTCTAACAAGATTTTGATTTATTCTACTTATATTCATACCAATCTCTTTCATAAAGGCGCCCAATAACCTCTATAAGGGTTTACTTATCGTAACTTACTTTGATTAAGCTCTCGTATTCAAAGGATTCAGGTCTCTGTTCTTAATCCAAGAGTACATAAGCTCTGCAGGAGCTAGCCTGTAATGATAAGGCCCAAGAAACATGAGCAGTAATTTGAGATTGTCATACTTTGCCATTACTTCTTAAGATCTGTGATAGGGAGCGTTATCAATCATGATAACAGTATTCTTTCTCCACTCCAAATCTATGTCATCTAGTGTAAGTGCAAGCTTGCACAAGAAGTACATAAATGAGTGTTGATTAGTTCTTCCCCTATTTACAGTGTAGAACAACTCTCCAGTACTTGACACTCCGATAATCAAGTTCATTTGACTTAGCCTCTAAGATTTTGTAACTCTATTCTTAACATAGGGAGCTGTCCAGCCTCTTCTTCTCTCATCAGTCTAGTGCAATACTGATTCATCAATGTTAATAATTCTCTTGCCTTCACTTAGAAAGAGTATGAATTGTTAGGCTGCATACTAGCGTTGAAGCTTACTGCTGTTATTGTTATGAAGGTTCGTTATCTACTTAACTTACTTATGTGTCATCATTAGTTCATTCTTAAGGAACCTTCGAATCATCTACTTTGAACAGTGAAGCTGGATCTTTGACACTAAGCTTTTCTGTATATCTGATATTTAGATAGGACTTAGTCATAAGTAAGCATATTCACTATATGAGTGCGAGCTCTGCTGTGCAGCTTCTTATACTTGCCTCTTTTAACTTACTTAAGATTCCAAAAGTTTGCTTTTTTTAAGGGATTGTTAAGGTACCTTCTTAACTTATAGTATGAAATGCCAAGCCTCTTCATAATCTGCTAGCAGTTTAGCTTTTCAGACATCCTTAGTCTTTGAGATTCCTGAGCCAGCTTTAGCTCTTTTTGCTGCTGCTCCTTTTCTTTCATGATCTTGAGTTATCTTCGAGGTACTATAGCTTAAAGCTAAGTATGCTGTCCAAAGACTGGAAGTGAGTCTTTCATTTTATGGTTCTCTATTACTTTCTATTCTAATTTCTTCATATCTATTAAAGGGGCTCTTTCGAGCATACCTTAAGGTTCTAATTCTGATTAGGTATAGTCAGTGTAGATCTCAAGTGTGATCTGGCCAAGAGTCTATATTTAGTGGCCATCTAGTAATGATTCCTTAAATCCTCCTAGTTTACTTACTCTATAGGTTTCCTTAGGATCAATAATAAAGCCTTTGAAATTCAAAGATTCTAATGAATCTTCCTGATCATAGTAGTAGTTAAGCATCTCTCTTTTACTTACAGTCTCTATCTCAACATCAGCAACTGTAATGTTCCTTTAGTATAACATATTGGTTGTTATGTAATCTGCAGTATTGCTTTCATCATCTGTTTCACTACTTGAGCTTCGCTCACTATTTGAACTACTAGAGCTTTTATCTTCTTTCTCTTATTGGAAAAATTCAACAGCTTAGACTATCTCTTTTTAGAACTTGATTCCATAAGTTCAGTGCTTAATTTCCTAATAATGAATTACTTTGGTGCTGGTAGGAAATCCGCTTGCGGAAATCGGATCATGCTGAAGGCATTTCATAATAGTGAAAATGACTATCTCATTGTAGTAACAGTGCTGTCTTTATGAGCCAATATTTGGCTATTTAAAACGGCTGATGGCACCCTCCTATTAGAATTTAATGAACCAAGCGTAACTTACTGGCATCAATGTTTAAGACCTAGCTTAGAAGTGCAAAAGCAAGAAAGAGCTCTACAACTTTCTCATCCAGGATTGTCGGGCCTTCTTACCCAAGCCTGATTCAACCAACATTTACTTCTTCAAGTCCATCATAAGAGAAAAGAAGGAGGTAAGCATCTCTCCTTAATTGTAACCGTCTTCTTAGTACATCAGAAGAGAAGACGTCAAAGTGTCCGCAGTGCCTCACATAGAGGGACTTACAGTCCAGGACTTCCTCGATTATGCGAGAGACATCCCCAGACTACTCAACCTTCTCCCTGATGAGCGAGACTGGGTCCACTTAGACAGGCAATGGATCTGTGATTTGCTCTATACCTTAGACACCGACGGTGTCACCAACATGATTCACGATGCAATGCTTTAACGGAAAGAGAGGCTTGAGCAAAGCAGAGACCTAGTCATTGAAAAGAGACCTGAATTTGTTGACGCACTCTCTAGATGCCTCAGCTTCAGCAGTAAGTTTACTCTCTTTACATTTCCTTTGTAGTCGAGAGAGGCAAAGCTGTGAATCTCATGAAGGACTCATCGAAAAGAAAGAGAACAAGAGATGAAATTGAAGAGGTGAAAGATTATGAGACAGCCTTGAAGTCAGACAGGCAGCTCTTTCTATAAGAAACTAAGAGGCTGAAGCAAGAGCATGATAACTTGGAAAGTGAAGTACTTGACTTACGCAAAATGAAGGAGCAAGTTATGCAAGACTTCGGCTCTCAGAATCTGGAAGGGCAGGTGCAGAACTTCAGCCTTTGACTTCTGCTGGTCTCTATTCTCATCTATTCTCTGAACACTACTAATAGAAAGAGTTAGAATATGGTGAATTCTTTTAGAAATTAAGCTTTAAAATCATCTTCTTTATAACCCCTCTCTTTAGGGGTTCCTATGATCTATATCACTTTTCAAGTTTCTCTTTTAATTTGAAGCCTTCTTCAACCAGGCTTCCATACTTTCTTCGACCTCTTCATGCTCCTTGTAAGTTTCACTAAAAGACTTGTCTCTGCAACTCCTCCTTAAAAGTATAACTCACTTTTCAACTAAATCCTTAATCTGCTCTGCCTTCTCATAAGCCTTCCTACTTCTCTTATTAGTCTATTTCTTTCCTTCCTTGCTCTTCGATCTTTCTCTGCCTGGCTCTTAAGTGATCTCCTCATATTGGCGCCTCACGCCGTTTTAGAAGATCTTCTCAACTTCAATAATAGGCTTGTCTTAGAGCACAGGGTTCTGGCTCATCTTCTCTACAATGAATTCTATGATAGAAGTTAATAGAACCCTAATTTACTTTGAGTGTCTGGCTCTTCAGCCACAGCTTCAGTTTTCATTTCCTCTTCAGAGGCCTTCTTTGCTTCCTCGATATCCATTTTGGCTCCAATAAAAGAACTTTCTACTTTTTCGACTATCTTCTCCACTATAGCCTTACAACTGCAACTTAATGATCGATGGCTATAATCTATTCAGAAGGAACTTCAGGCTCCTTTGCTTGATCAATAATATCCATATCAATAGCTTCTTATTTGTCTTACAAATTAAATTATACTTCATTGAACTTTTTGTCTAATATAAGGTCGATCTCATTCTACTCTTCATAAAGAAGCTACTCAGCACTATCTTTGGAGTTGAGTCTATACAAAACTCTTTGCCATCTGCCCTTAGTATTAAGCCTTCCAATTCTTCCTATAATCTGCTCTTCAGACCTTTTAGAGAAGACATCTGCGATTATGAGGTAAGAACCTCCGTTCTAGTTGATTTCATCATTCGTCTGAATGTCAGTCCCTCTTCCATGAGCTTCATTCAGCAAGTATATTCCATATTCCTTTTTCGCATTCTTCATTAGGTATCTGCCTTCAATCATGGATTCGATATTGGCGGCTTGCCCTCTGCTTAAACTTGTGAAGTCGTAGCCCGATCTCAAGAGGCCTATCTCTATTGCATTATAGTTAGTTGAAGCCACTATTAGAACTGGGGATGGCTTAGCTGCTCTATTATAATTTCTTTGATCTTAGCCAAGTAATCACTCTAATTAGTGCTCACAAACACATCCGGGTATTGAGTCTTTATATTTCCCTAGAGTTAATCAAGAGTGGGAAATACTACAGGTGTAGCTTGAAAAGCTAGCTTTAAACAGTTCTCTTCAGTAAAAGAGAGATTGCTTCCAGAAAATTCTATCACTTTATGAGCTTGCTGAAAGTACTCAAGAGAGTTGATTATAGTATCAACAGAGCCATCAAACATAATCCAGTCGTACTCGTCCACTAATACGTAGCTTTGCTACCATACACTCACAGCCTTGCTGTTCTTTTGCATCTTCTTTAATTAGGGCTAAGTGTAGAAATAGATGCCAGTATCTTTGGCAAAGAAGTTTAGATTGCAATTAAGCTACATTGTTTTAATGACTCTCTAGTATCGTTTGAAGTCCCTTTGCACTAAGTGCTCATTCTTGCTGAGTATAAAGACTGATCTTTAAGTTTTAAGAGCAATAAGGATTGCTAAAGCAATGCATATTAGGGTCTTCCCATTGCCAATACCAAAATGAATGAAGTGATTGATGTTAAGGTTGTCACAGGTATAGTTTAAACATAAGACCTGAGAGCAGTAGAATTTGAAGCCTAAATTTTACTCTAAAGTTTCTAATTCGGCACTTACTCTTAAGAGTTCCTTTGGAGACCTGCTATTGAATCTGGATGCTACTTGGTTTTATATGTTCTCATTCTTGAATAGCTAAAGAAGGTCATTAACAGCCTTTTCAGAGAAGGCTTCCATAGTCCTTGGCAATTGCATTATTCTATCAAGGTCAGAGAAGTCACAGTTTAGACAGTGTCAATAGTGTGAATGCTTAACTATACATTTTTCTCGACTTGCGCATTCACAATCAACTACTATACTTTCCTGATTTGCTCAATCTTCCCTACCCATTATTGATCTCTGCTTTGCAGTTTTGAAGCAAGGCCTTTCATAAAATGCACCATTGAGACTTTGTCGATGACTTCTTGCTTTTATAAGAAGGTTGCCCTTGTTGAAGATATGTAGTCTTTTAAAGACTCTAAGTTAGGGGCAGAGCATAAGGCACATATTCTTACAAAGTACTCTGTATACTCTACAGGAATGTCTCTTATAAGGTTTAATCCACATCTTGCTTAAGCAAGATAATAAAAGGCACGTTCATTATAAAGAAGGAATTTGGTATTAGTTTGATGACCTAAGGGTCAATTGAAAAGTAGTGCCATGTTTAAGCCAAAAGCTGAATGATGCCTGGATTAGAGTCGTTTAGCTTCAAGACTATAGCAAGCTGCTTACTTAGACATGTTGCCTCAGTAATAAAGACCAAGTTGGCTAAGCCTATAGCTTGTCTAGCATTGGGTGACCTTATAAGTAAGAGAATTGCTTCTTATATTAAGTTCTCTTCTGGCTGATATTTTTCCCCTGTATAGTAACTGAGGGCAGCCTAGAAGATACGAGCCTTGGAGTCTTAGTCTAGCTTTTAGTTACTTGAGATCAACTCTGTAATTAAATAGAAGAGCCCTTGGTTCACTTAGGGTTCATTTGCCATCTCAAAATGCTAAAGGAACGTAAAGAGTGATTGGGTGTTGCGGGCTATTATATCTTGAAGGATCTGTTCCTTTTATTAATAATTTGATTATTTGAAACTTTCAAAGTGCTTGACCAACATCTCATAGCCAATGATTGAGCCATAGTTAATAACCAGCTAAGGTAAGGGTCTTGGAGCTTGCATTGATTCACTTGCTAAGCTCACAGTAGTCTGGAACTCACTCACCTTCATTTCCTCGTTTGAGAGGGAGTGGTTAAGATTTTCAGAGACCAGTGACTTGGTATCACTGCTGTTCTTGGCTTTCTTGCTTTTGTTATTGTTTATAAACTTTCTCACAACGTTCTTAAAATCCTATGTCTTTTAATAGCCTTTGAAATCCTCCTGCTACAACAGGTGACTCAAATCATAGTTGTTTAAATGTAGAATTCCTTTGCTCTATTGATTTTGACGCTATCTTGGGCTCCCTTGTACTCAGCTTTAATGCCCTTCACTTTGCAGCCCTCATCAATATTAGCCTTGGCTTCAAGATTTTCAAAAATCCGATCACCCTGCTCAAGAAGTTGAGCTAACTTTTCATTTGAATTATCATTCCTTAACTCTAATATAGGTGCTTAGTAAAGGAAAAAAGCTTACCAGGGCTTCGTTCTTCAATCTATAGGAAAAGACTCAGCAAGCTGATCCCGCTCTTGGGCTGGATTCATGGTATTTTTAAGTTTTGATTATAGTATTATATACTGGATTTTTAAATTTTATAGGTGGATTATTAAAAAATACCACTGGATTCTTCAAATTTACTATAAGAAAAACCTCTCTTCTTCCCTTATCCAGTGGATTTAAAGAGCTACAGCCCGCAAACCAGTTCAAATGCATTGCTTATGTTAATACCAACATATAAAGGTGAAAAAAGTAGGCTTGCAAGAAATGGCTGACCCGCCATGGGTCTTTTGAGTGCTTTTCGAGTCTGGCCTCATTGAAAATTGGCTTTTTGGAAAAATCGAAAAATCCGAGGGCCTAATGGCGAATTCAACTCTACACTGTTCATAACGTACATATAACCAGTAGAAATGTGCAGTGAAAGTAGAATGGAAGGCAAAGGCACTCGTTTTCGAAAATCGAGGTCATGGTTGAAGGGGGTCCAGACTGGCTTTGGATTCTAGACTTCAGACTGGATTTTAGACCCTATATGAGGGGGGTTTATACTAAAGTTGAATTTTTGGAAAAC
>ARYC01001278.1:0-11855 GCA_000711775.1 Oxytricha trifallax | reverse complement strand
TGAAGATAACTCATTTTAATAAAATATATTATTATTTTAAAGAATATTCATAGATATTGTGATTTAGATTTATTAAAATTAAAATAAAAATGACGCAGCTCAGAGATCCAAAAAATCAAGCAAGCAATCTGAATAACTATCGCAATCTTTGCAAGAGCTATCGCAACACTCGATCGTCAGCGACGATCATCTAAGCCAGTATTTATTTCAAAACATCAAGCAAAGTTGAATCAAGGTTTAAGATAAGCAAATTACGAAGTGGGGACCTGTGATTTTAGGAAAGAATTTCGTGCAAGTGGTTGCTCCTGCAAAATATTCATACAATACAGGAATTCTGCTCAACTCTGGTGAGGTTCCTCCTCAAGTGGGTTCCTTGCAAGGAGGTTTGATCATATAGATGCCATTAGAAGGAATCGATGCATATTTGAAAGATGTTATAGATTTGAAGAGCTTGCTCAACGACGATTCCCTCTGCTAATACCTTGAGCAGTTCTTAAATAATTTTCGCAAATCAAAGTTGGTAAGTAGAATAATCTAAAATTTAAGAATAACTCTAATGCAAATTATATTTAGATATCTGGATCTACTAAAGATAAGCAATCAACGCAATTGATTCAAACTGGACTTCTATCTATGATTTAAAATTCAAGGCAGCTAAACTCTAATCATCTTTAAGAAAGCAATCCCTATTTAAAGCCTCGAGAAGCAAAGCTTGCACATAAGCGACTTGAGATAGTAAGGATGTATATGGAAGATTAGTTGAAGCCAAAGTAAATTTTTAAGAAGTTGCGAGTGACAGCAGAGTTTGTATCAAGAACTTTTGAGAAGTTTAAGCATGAGTTGAAAACCAAAGTATTGCATCCTTAAGAACCAAAAAATCTGGCAAGAGAAGGGAGAGAGATAATGAGCAGCTGGTTGCTGCAGTTGGAGAATGTATTGAAGAAGTTGGGATTTATCAATGCACTGGAAGAAACATACATAATCGATTGCAAGAAATGAAAACGAGTTCGCCATTAAAGTATGCATTCAAAGTGCCTTGCATCTCAACGATTCATAAATTCTCAAAGAGTAGTTTCATTTGAAGTTTGGTAAGACAGAGGCGGCGAATGTCAAATATAGAGATCCTGCTTATAATAGCAAGCGCTTATGGTGAGTCGACTATTATCATAGTTCTTAAGAGAGGATGCAGTAATAATATCAGTTGATGAAAGCAACTTCAGATCAGACTACTTACCCCTTAAGCAGTGGGCATTAAATTAGAAGAGTATCTTGGGTAAGAGGAAGACTAACGATGGTAAAATGATTGCAATCAAGAGGTATAGGAGAATCATCGCGTGCGATAAGGAGTTGCAGTATGGAGGATGCTGCTTGGAAAGAAATTGAATGAATCGTATTCTTCAGGATCATCGAAAGAGTTAAATGCAATCTCATATATAAAATCTAGCCTTCCACCAGCTGAAATCAGCTCTTAAAGTATTTCAGTGCAAGATGATAACAACGATTCATAAGCAAGTATCCAGCATTCATCAAGACCACTTAAGGCAAAGTCAATCTCAAGACTACATTCTAGCACCAGTAGTTTAAATAAGTTGGCTAAACAATCGATTTTGTTGAAATCTGAAAAATCATCAATCAGTTCTAAAGTAAGCCATTTGATCATAGTTTTTATTGAACAACTTATAGAAGTCAGCCATTTTACATACTCCTCCTCGATAGAGTTTGAAAGCAAGACAGACATTGAATAAAGATCTATCCCCTATTCCTGAAGTTGACGACACTCCCCAAAATCCATCGAGTACTTTGAGAAGTTCAGAAATTTGAAGTTGCAGAGCACTGTCAAGAAAGTCACTTCGGATGATGAACAGATTAAACGAATTCATTCAGGGCTCACGCCATTGATCGACCGAGTATCAAAACTAAAGTTGCAATCGACTTTGAAGAAATCAAGCAGGTCTTTGTTAAGTTCGAGATAGAGAGAAGTGATTCAGCTAACTCCTAGAAAGCTATCGCTCTCAGTTTTATGCAGCTCGAATATAGATGAGAGTTAGTATAAGAAGTTGAATTTGCAAGTTGATGGTTGTTGCATGTTGATAGTCTATGATATGTTGGTTCTATACTTGACTTTGATAAACTATTCTATTGAACTGATTTGGAGCGATTACTTATCTTTGATAGCATTAAGAGCGAGAGAGATGCAATTCGAAAAGTAATATCTGAAAATTATTCGATGATTTAAACTACCATGCTAGATGAAGATACCCTGAAGATATCTCTTGGGTTGCATGGTTCCAATCAAGAGTTGCACGGATCCGCGCTAAGGTTGTATAGATCCATGTTGTATGATTTCAGGATGTATGGATCCAGGTTGTATGAATACAAGTTGTATGGATCTGCTCTTACATTACAGGATTCAGCACTTAGGTTGTATGGTTCCAGATGAAGATACCTTGAAGATATCTCATGGTTGCATGGTTCCAGATTCCACAAAATCAACATATCTAACTTTAGACTCCAAATCATTATGCATACTTTCATCAGACTATTATCATGACAACTCTGCTATCGTTTTCAAATTTATTCAACCTCTCTTATAGGTGACCTATAACCAAATCAGAGCCAACTTGAAGAATCAAAGGATGGTATCAAACCCATAGCATTGTTGTCAGATCAAATCCAGCTTAATTTAAACTATAAACCAATCTCACAATATCAAAAGGAAATGCTTGCCAATTTAGGTGATTATGGTTTAAAAGCTAGGCAGTTGTCTATTGAAAAATAAATAATGAAGAGATAGCAATACTCTATGAGTCTGATAGCTGCAATTGCGGTTGATAGAGTGGTATCGACTCAAATAATTGAAGGAGGATTCGATTCAGTACTATTCGAAAACTTTATCTATCAGACGCTAAGAAGTATAAGAACTGACAAAGATTTATGCAATAAGAAGGTGGTGCTCTTGATGGATAATGCGATAATTCATAAATATTCAGAGATGCTTGCGACTGCTCGTCGCTTCAAAGTCAATGTTCTTTTCAACGCAGAATACTCGCCCTGGCTCAACCCAATCGAATAGTTGTTTGCATACATAAAAAAGAACCTCAAGCAGCAGAACATCATTAGCAAGTAAGCATATTGCTCTTTAAAAATTATAGAGTGCAGCTTGTCAAGCGCATCCAAGAGATAATCAAAAATATGAGCGAGGATGATGTTCGAGGACTTTGGGCATTTAGCATAAAGAAGTGGATTCATACTCTTAGGTATGGCTTTGTTTGAGATTTTACTCAAAACTTAGAATTGCACCTTAATATTAAAATTTTATACGTGCATATATTTTTGCATCATCAATACTACTGCAACTACAACTACTGCTGCTATTACTACTGCTACTAATACTGTCATCATAATCAATGCAAATATTTATGGGGATCCCTTGAATTCGCAGTTCTTACAAGTCTTCTCAGATATTTATGAATTCTTGGCAAGTATCATCCAATTACACATGAGTACGCTCTGTATTGTAATACTCTATCACCTCAAAGTGAAATCCAGAGGAGTTGAGCAAATTTGACTATAGTTATACAAAACTCGTTTTAAATACAACTGTTCCAAGAATTGCATAATTATGCGAGGGAGGAGATAAACTAAGCATTAGACTTTTCGAATTATTGAGAATGCATTGATAATCTAGCAAATTTCCAACTTCTGCTCAATTGTTTTGATCAGCATTCTTTTATAGGCAGTGCTGCAATCAAGAACTCTAAAACCTCGCAATTTTTGACAGCATTGACCAATATCAATGATTTTCGAGATTTTTGACCACTCTGCTCAAAATGGGGTTTTGGTCACCATATTTTTGCGAAAAGTGACTAATAATGCAAAATTCAGACTAAAGACCTAGATTTTTCAAATTTTTGACCAGCTTTCCCTAAAATGTCATTGTCACAACAAATCTGGGGTTTTGGCCACTATTTTTGACAATTTTGCTCGATCAATGCATTTTGACCACTTTATGGCCATTCTACTAATATATGACAGACATAAATAAAGACATATCAATATTAGTCAAAAACTGAAAATTTAGGGTTTTTGATAATGAATCTCCAATTTGGTCATTTTAGAAAGTATAATCAGAAAAATTCTCAATTTTGACAACAAGTGCATGTAAAAGTGACCACTTTGTAATAAAAACTAGCAATTTGACCAATTTTCGCAAATAAGACTAATCACACATTACATTAGCAGTAAATATTTATATAATTAATTTGCATTTTAATTTTTACTAATTGTTTAATTCTAATAAGTTTTTCACTCATCATATTTTTTCTTAGACTCCTTAGTCTTATGAACTGATAGGTTATCAACAAACAGGATGATTTCTTGGTTGTTGTATTTCTCTCTTAGCTTATGTAGGAACTCTATATACTGCTCTTGCTTAATAGAGTGAGGGTGAATGACATAACTTTTAGACCTTTATCTTTACTTATACCAGCTAAAATTGCGTGGGTGGCTACTTTCCTTTTTAGTCATATACTTCTATATTATTGTATTTCTTGTGCCAGGACTTATTATTGATGGTGTTGGAGGTTGTTCGCGCGAGATCCCCTTCCCCCTCCCCCTCCCGTCGTCCGTCGACCGAGACCCCCTCCCCGCCCCCTCCCCCACCCCCTAAAATACCCCATTTCATATTAAATTTTGTATCTAGAGGGTCTAAATCGATTTCCTTCTTGACATCTCGACATCATAAACCTTATTTTATATAAAATTTCATAAGATTTTCAAAATTCTTTATTTCAATGTTAGTGTCTTATATTATATAAATTTTATGATTTTATAAGTTTCACTATCTTTGTCAATCATTTTTACACTTTCCCATTAAAATATAAATTAAAAAAACTTTTCCATTAAATAATATGATAATTTTATTCCTAAATAAAATTTATATACTACTATATACATTTATTTATTTTGAAAATTTTTATCCCTTAAATCAACTTCATTCGACATAATTCGATGAAAAATTAGATCAATTTTTTAAAATTTTAATTTTCGCATTTTGGTTAATAAATTTTTCATGATTTTTTATAAATTATCGAAAATTAAAAACTTAAAAAATTAATCAGATTTTTTCTTCGAATTATGTCGAATGAAGTTGATTTAAGGGATAAAAATTTTCAAAATAAATAAATGTATATAGTAGTATATAAATTTTGTTTAGGAATAAAATTATCATATTATTTAATGGAAAAGTTTTTTTAATTTATATTTTAATGGGAAAGTGTAAAAATTATTGACAAAGATAGTGAAACTTATAAAATCATAAAATTTATATCATATAAGGCACTAACATTGAAATATAGAATTTTGAAAATCTTATGAAATTTTATATAAAATAAGTTTTATGATGTCGAGATGTCAAGAAGGAAATCGATTTAGACCCTCTAGGTACAAAATTTGATATGAAATGGGGTATTTTAGGGGGTGGGGGAGGGGGCGGGGAGGGGGAGGGATCTCGCAGGAACAGAGGTAAACACAGCTTCATCAGCGTGTATGAACTTGATGTTATTAGTAATAGCTCTTTGCATTTAATCATATATATAGTTTAAATTATTACTATAAAATGGCACTGTAAAATCAATCACTCTCTTCACTCTGTTGACAGTCTTGAAAGTAATACCAGTTCTTCTATAAATGTTTGCTATAGTTTAAGGAGAGATACGCATGTCAGGAAACTTGCGATGAAACATCACAGCTCGGTAGTCTAGTGGAAAGTGTGCCCAATACTTTAAAGTCTTCGAGTCGCAGAGGTAGTCAATATGGTGCTGTGAGAACTTTTATTTTCTTGCAGGATGCTTTCTAGTGTCTGAATTATAATGCTAAACAGCCAACAAGCAATGATACCTCACTGTTGAGGCACTTTTGCGCAGGAGCTTTGCTATAGCAGCATAATCATTACTGGTTTGACTTAGTCTATATTAATACTTGTACCATACCTAAGCTTAAGCAGTAAATCTAAATATTACTCATCATTTATAGACCCTAAATTTGGCTAATTTCTATTTCTCATTTTGCAAATTGGCCTAATTTCTCTACTAACCCCAATAAGACCCCAACTATACCCTACAAATCAAAGCACTTATAAACCTCACTAAGGGGTTTTGGGGTTTTGATTAAAGTCTTGTCTAGCAACAGGGATGAAATAAAATAGTACCGCCAATAATAAAGTCCAGCTAATTTTGAATTCTCTATCGTATGAGCCCAAGATCGTTTAAATTGGCTAACTTTAACTGCCACCAATTTGATATATTAATAATTTAATTAAAAATATTTTCCCAATTTCGAATGTATTCCTACAATATTGTACCTCATAGCTCTTCAATTCCTCCTATTACTATTGTGGTTTCTTTGCGTCTTAATCTTTGTTTTACTCTACAACTACAGCAACATTAACTTCTGCTTTAACCACTGTCTATTAGCTGTCTGCTATAAATTGTGTTTGTGGTTGTTCCTCCACCTTTGGATATACTTTCTTATGTGGTACGAATGTAGTTGACTGCAAGGACATCTGATTGAACTACTGTGCCACACCTGCGATTACTGGTTGTTATTAGGGTAGCTGGAATTGCTAATGACCGAAAAGCTATCATTAAGCGAATTACTGTTGAGCTGCGAATTGTAGCTGTTGCTCCCAAATCATGAACTAACCAGGCAATTACTACTGCTGCATAATTGGGTTTTGATACATCATCAGCTATTGTTACTGGTGGAAATTATTCTACTGTTGATAATGCATTTGATTGTGATACTGCTGCTGGTGGTGTTAGTGACATCCACCGTGGTAATAGTTATTACTCCTGTCACCTCCATCAACTGCATAATCATCTTCCTCCTCATTAATAGGCAGGATATTCTCTTTTTTCTTGAATTCCCTATATAGTCTCTCCTGTTCTTCATCAAAACCATCGTCATCATAGTCAGCTCCTTGCTCAAACTGTCTGATCAACTCATCGTCATAGTCATCATCTGCATATAAATCTTCTAATTCATGTTTGTTTTTCTTCCCTGGAATATAGTAAATGCCGTCGTAGCTACCACCAAACTCGTCAAAACCCTCTTTGTTGAAGTAGTACCCATCTGGATCATAGAAATCTACAATAATAGTTGTAACAAACGTTTGAAAACTGTAAAAATAGACATCTTTCTAGAAAGATACTTCAAATTAGCAGCAAATCTTTCGAAATTTGTTGTGAATGAAATGATAAAACCTACCTCCATCTGGTAAAATGTAGAATCCATCATCATCATATTAACCTCCTTCGACCTATTTGAATTCTTTTACCACTCTGGAAGATGGCATTTTTTGTTTCTAGTCGGCAGGTTTGTTGTCTGCTTGCTTGTTGCCACCACGGCCTCCTTGATTCTTCTTTTTGCCTCCCATATATAAAGGTATTTCTTAATTAAAATATAATCAAATTCCCATTAAAACAGTCTATTAATAAAGTTCTAGAATATACTACTATATCAACTAATTATTCAATAATATACTCATCTACTCGTCATTTAAGGTTATTTTTTGTATCATATTTAGTTGATATATGAAAATATTTTAATGTAATGTAGAAATAATTATATATAAAATTAAAAGGTCTTGTTTGTAACCTCTCATTAGTGAACTTAAGACGCCTGTCTTCTCTATTGGCATGTTGCCCAACCAACTTATTTCTGGCGTGTTCCTTCAGCCATTTCTCTATAAATTTAACTTTTTAGAGTATATCTGTTTCATCTTCCAAAATCATGCTAAATAATATGTAAACTTTAATAATTAATAAGATGTTGTTCACAATACACTCATTAATTATTTTTGTGTGGATAAGTTTAGATACTGAGAGGGAAAGTCTATAGAGTAAGAATTTCCTCAGGGTGTTTTTAATCACAAAGCTTGCAAGAATCTAGAAATTTAAATAATTGACCACATTTATATTCTGCGGTGATGTGAGGAATTAAATCCACATAAATTTAGATGCTTTATAAAAAATTACATGTTTATATTATAATCAATTTATTAATGGAATTATAGCCAAATATCTAAGCATCCACTTAAATTACCTTAATGGCAATATCTTAACACCTCTCTTTGATGCCTTAGTATATTAATCAAATATTTTCTGAAGAGAGCTCATATGTTTAGTCTGGAAAATTTTATGAACATTTGTGTTGTAAAACTCTGATTTGTATCTTTCGAAATCGTTTTCAATAGGGTTTTGGGGTTTAGTTTAGGCTTAGTATAGGAATTAAGAATGATTGTCAATTTAAAATTAGGGTCTATGAGATTTAATTTTAGTTTACTCAAAAATTAAAATTTTAATAGATGTTTTATTATCAATAATAATCAATCAGGCTAAATAGTTTATAATAACTTTCTTAGAATACTTAACAATTATAATGATTAATCATCTTAAAGTTGGTTTTCTTGAGTTGTTGAGAACAAGTAATCATCAATGATTTTTAACAAGAAATCTACTGGCTCTATTTACTCTATCTAGCTCTGTTCATACTATGATGCGTAAATTTACATACTCATTTTAGATAAAACACTTGAAAATTAATCCAAGGAAGCCTTTTTCGTTTGTTTATTGCACAAATTACAGAATATCATCTCGAATTCTTATAAATATATGATTCAGTAATATGATATATAAATATTGAGAATTTACAAAGATATTCTTCATTAAATATTGGAATTCATGGGACTTGGGAGCATCATAAATAAATCCATAGTGCTTCAAAAACATATGAAAGCTATAGAAAGTCATTAAATTTGAATTTATCGGTTGGATTGTGCTCCCCATAGTACCACTCTCAACAAATTAAGAATGCTCATAGAATATAACTTAAAGGTTATTCATATTTGTAACATTATGAATCATTTATATATAATCCAAGAGTCTTTTTACATATTAGAGTCTAAATTGAAAAATAATATGGTTATTGACAATATTTTAATCATTATTAATTTCTTTATTTTCTTATAAATTGATCAGAACATTTTCAGTTTTCTCTTAAAATATCATCTTTTATAATTGCTATTATTTTTGTGCTGTTCCTAAGAAGTAATGGATTGATACTTTTTAGTCTTTTGGATTTAATTAAGAAATTGCTGATTTCTTTGAAGTTGAATTGTCTCTTTCTCTTTAGCTCAAGTATCCAAGGATGCATAAATTTATATAACGAAAAGTATAAACATCAATTTGGTAAGTTATTTTGAAAATATTGTGAATTTAAGTTTTACAGGATTTATGATTTAGATCTAGATATATTCTTCCTGATAGCTTCAATTTAAAATAAAAAACTACAGTAATATTTTATTTGCTTTAATTTTGTTATTTCAATTTCTGAGTATTCAGGAATAATATTTTGGGAGACTTAACTATGATCTCTATACAGCTTTGAATAATTACTGCTTGCCACTATTTAATGATTTCTTAATCTTACTGGAGTCGATGTTCTCAAAAGTTCCCCTCAAATACCATCTCTCATATTTCTTGGCGATTGTCTCTCACTTTGCTTTGTGGTCTGTGATATTCCACCAATAAAAACTGAACTAGGTTGATTGTTTGAATCGTTTCTTGAAGTTGAGTTGTTATTTTAAGTTACTAGTACATTCAAAACCCCAAAACCCTTTCAGTAGTTTGATTGAGTTTTTGATTGATAAAAGTAGACTATTAGTGCATACTTTATTAGGGTTTTAATAGGTTTATGTAGGGTTTAATGTTTAAATATTAGTAATTTAAGTGAGTATAACAAGCGAGTTTTTAAGATATCTCACCAAACATAAGCTTAGTGTCATGTGTCAGTTCTCTGAATTTTATCTTTCTAAGATTATTTTTAATTGTTTCTATTGTTTGTTAATTCTCTTACCTTGGCTTGATAGTAGTTAAGTAGCAAGTTCTCTGAGGCCTCCATTTATTTATTCTTATCGAGATATTGTTTGATTCTCTGCTTAGAATCTCTCTTACCCCTGCAGCTAAAGTAATCGTTTCTTGGCATGTCGCTCTCTATTATTATTACTGCTAGAGCCCAGATATCCCATTAAGTGTCTCCATCTCTCCAATCCTCTCTCTCTGGGAAATATCCAGGAGTGCCGTATACATTTCCTTAGGCAGAAGCTTGCACTCTTTGAGCTCTGTTGAAGTCAATAATATAAACTCTAAGAGGCTGAAAGTTCATCACGAAATTCTCTGGCTTTAAGTCTCTATGAACATAACCTAGCTTGTGAAGCTCTTCAATCCCCTCAACTATCTGCTATACTATCTAGCTAATTTATCTCTGACATCTATTGTCAGATAAGAATTCTATCTAAGTCATTTCAAGTAAAGTAAGCCTGAAGGCTACATGATCTTTACCAAGTAAAATAGCATCAAGCTAGATGATATGCCTGCACTCATTTAACTTTGCCTTTTAAAGAGCATAATACTCATTTGCAAATTCCAGTTGGAACTTGTCATCAGCAAGTAGTAATTGAATGGATATATCTTGTAAGCATATTAGTCATCAGTAATGACTCTCTTCTCTATTTTATCTTCAAGAGTGAGGTAGCTCTCTAGGCAAGGATCTAAGTCAATAATTTTTAATATGGGAATCGTCATTGCCTCTATTTTAACCATGATTTTATTTATCTCAGAGACTGGAAAGTTCTTGACTGCTTTCTTCATTTAACTTACTTCTAGACTTCAACTCTAAGAGACTCCACTGGGTTTCTTGATCTTCTCTTTTAGAGGAATCTATTCCCTGTAGAATCATGAATAAAGACAAAACTTTAATTGTGCTTTTTCTTTAAGTGCACTTTGAGGTCTCTAGTATGAGAATATAGCTTCTCACAGAACTCACAAACATACTTCCCATCTTTCTTTTAATGCTTGAGATATAACCTTGGCATATCGTTGTGTATATCTCTCAAGTGTCTCTTATAAGTTGACATGTAAGGGAAGACTTTATTGCATTCTTTGCATTAATAGTCAACTTTGGCTGGTATTTATTAATGCTCTATGGCGGGTTGTTTAACCTCCTCCTCCTCAATTTGCATAGCTTCTTCGATAACCTCCTACTTAATTTATATTTAAATCTCAAAGCTAGACTGGTCAAAGTTGTCTTAAGTAGGCTCCCACTGAGTATAAGCCTCTCTGGTCTCTACTTTCTTGGTTGCTGGAATGATAACTTTTATTGACTTGATCCAAGTAATGCCGCTCTTCTTGACAGGTTAGCGCTCATTTTAGTTTGCTGATATATTTTATTATAATAATGATATAATATACCTTGATAAACTATACAAGTCGAGTATAAGACACTCTGGTAGATTCTTTGCTGAGAGGTAAGAAAATTAACTAACCAATAAAGACTCTAAGTTGACATATTTTATGAGAATTTTAAACATTTTAGTAAATTAAAATACTCCTAATGAAGTTTTCTCTAGGAGGTCTTCCAAATCAAGTTTGAACTTAATTTGGAGGACCTCCTAAAATAATTAAACATTATTAGGAGCAATTTAATGAAGATAGATTGATAAATATAGAAATCAATCTATGAAACTTGGAGCAAGTTTTTCAATGCTTCTCTGCATACTTTTCAAGGTTGACCTCCAGTAGGTCCTCCCTATTTAGTAGTAAGATTTTAATAAACTTAGAATGGATATCCATATTTAAATTTCATTAACATTTCTAGAAAGAGGAAGCAAGATGGAGTCTATGAATGATGCAATGAAGAGAATTTAATCTCAAGATTTAATAAGAAATTTCGAAGTAAAGAGGACCTTTATAGATATTTGGTATAGCAAGGTAAGTTCTTAAGTAAGATTAATAAAT
>ARYC01001277.1:0-17258 GCA_000711775.1 Oxytricha trifallax | reverse complement strand
CCTGCTGATCCATGCAAGCTGTGTAAGTATGGCTCCTCTTCATCCTCTTGAATGGCGTCAATTGTTCTCATTTGGGGTTTGACTTTACCGTACACATAGAAGTTGAAGTTGCCCTTACCGCCTTACATTCCAATTGACTTGTGTAGAATAGTTAGCTCAAAATTTTGGAGCCCCAACTTTTCCAGAGTTATGTTGGGGGCTTGTGTCCAAGCCAGTGCTTATACCCAATGCGATTGATTGATAAGCTTAACAATGCTTTGCTTGGTGATCTTGCTCATGACAGTGTCAAAGACGTAAACATGGGTGATTTTTATTAGAGATGGGGTCATGAGGTACTGCATTGCTTCGATATCATTACAATGGAATTCAAGGAGATCAAGAGCACTAACAATATGCTTGAACTGCGATACTTGATTTTGAAACCCCTCAACTTCTCTTGGCAGAAGTGAAATCTTTTGGGGACGATTTCTATGCCTACACTCTTGCGTTTATATTGGAGTGCTACCTGAAAGTTGACTTGCCCAAAGCCTGAGCCTATATCCAAGAATACCGAATCTTCAGAGAACCCCAACTTGTAGAATGAAGAAATTATTTTGTCAACGCCCCCTTGAGTGATTTCCCCATAGCCGATTTGGGCGTTGCTTTCTCTCAATTGAGTCCCCATGTCAAGATTGTAGTGGGCTCTGGTCAAATGCAGATGCTTAAGTTGGCTTTGATTAGTCCTTGGGCGTTGATTCGTTGATATCTCCCCATTAGTAGTCTGAGTGCTTCTTGATATTTTATAACATAAAGTTGAGAGCTTCTTTCAAATCTGTTCCTTTCACTGACGATTCGATCTCCTCGATTCTATCTCCTGCAATCGATTGCTCTTCCTATGAGTAGACTCTTTCATTTGGTGTGTTGACTTTCTACTACTCATATCCAGCGTTGACAACAGATAGAGAATTGGATTTCACTAGATGCTAAAGAGATTTTGTGAAACTAAGCGAGGACAAGCTCTAATTGTATTCGGACCAAAGCCTTTGTTATTAGTCTTGAAAATCCAGTGGCTAATTAAAAAGGGGCCCCGAAGTTTAAAGATGTTATTGGGGTAATGGCTGCTAAGAAAAATTGATGCTGTTGGCACTGCTCACTATAGATGCTTGCATTGAGAGTGGATTAAATGGGGTACTCATAGGATGGGGATTGAACATCTCTTAGACTGCTGATTAAAGTCCAGTGACGGGGTCCAACTTATTCTGGGGTTTTGGCTTTGTACAAACAGGGTGGTGTGCATTTAGACTGGAAATCTAGCTTTACAGTTGCTGGCTGACCTCTACGGGAGCCAAATGCCTGAGTGGCTGCTCTTACATCAGATGGGTATCTTCTTAGTTGTCGTCGATAAGAAGGGGATATTTGGGGGTGAAAGTGAGAGATCCTGCATAATGGGGTCAGCAGCATCGGTTGGCTGATAAATGATGGGTACACTCGATTTGATCAAATTTACTTATTATTGCTGTAGCATAGGTTCAAAGTTCATGGATCCTGGCTGTTCATAGAATAGTTCTTCTTATGACCCATCAGTGAATGACTCTTCCATATCAAGCAACATATGGTCATTCACTATCTTGGCAGGCGTGGTGGAGGCGATGTGCCCTTCCTTCTCTTCCTCAACACGTTTGACATTAGGGCTCACTCTGACTTCTAGGCAATCATTTAAGAGAATAATTTATTACCTTTGACTTGATCGTGCTTCTTAACATGGGGTTTAGCTTGAAGGGGTACATGTCTCTTGGCTTTGGCAATGGTTTTGGTTTTTGAGAGTACCAATTACTACAAACACTTGTGCTTTCTCAAGCTGTCCTCAGAGATTGACTTATGGCCGCATATGTCACAAGAGAACGTCTTACGATTCATTTTAAATTCTTCCCAAAACCCCCTGTGAACTATTTAAGATGCTTGTAATAAGAGGAAGTGGCAGTGAATGTAGTAGTGTCAGTGCATTAATGGGGGAGGAAGGGACACTACTTGCTGATCTTCTTTCTCTGATATTTTGGGGCAGCAGACTTCATTTTAGCGATTTCAATGTGTGCAAGTTAAATTGAAAAATTAATTACAATTACAATGCCGCTCTGGGGTTTTAAAGGAGCGGCGTCAAATGGAATAGCAAATGAGACATTTTTATAATGGAGCAGTTAACCAGTTGAGCTTGGTAGCTCACGACTGTTAATACATGTGTCATTTAGTTAGACAGCTTGAATATACTCGAGAGAATTGCTATTGCAGATTTAAATGCCAATGGAACATTTCCAGACAAGGTTTAATTAATTAATGGCAATATTAATATAAGGAAGCTAAGATAAATATAGGAAGGTAAACAATCGCTATTGACTAAAGTAAGCAGTATAGTATGAAGTGCATTATGATAGAATGCTTAAGTAATAAGAAGCAGTGATTAGTGAATGGATTAGGGTAAATGAATTTTTATGTTTTGATTATTTTTCAAGTGGGGGTTTAGGAGATTTTGCATATCTAGTACTCAGGACTCAGGCAACTTGTTCTCAAAAATGAAGCTTGTGGATTCTGCAGCTGCAATCGTATACCCAGAGTTCCTTAGAGTAGAGTTTGACATAGTAGGTGGTAGTTGGTTTGCACTTATTGCCAGCAGTCATATCGGGGAGGTTGAGAGCCTTCTTTGCCTTGTCCAATTGCTTTTAAAGTCTGGGCTTCAACTTGGGCTGTGCTATTACTTAATCTTCAATATCGGAATACACCTTCCTTTCTAGCTTCTCAGCATCATTACTCTTGAGTACTACGGCCTTGGGGTCAAGCAAAACCCACATCTGATCCTCCAGCTCCCTTGCTACAGCAAGAAGTCTTGATGCTTTGGTGCATTTATAACCCACACTCCTCATGGATTTGTTCTCCTTCAACCATTTATCGAGTAAGATATTCAGGCACATGAATCTTTAAGTTTGGGTTCTGCAAGGAATGTCAACGAAGAAGTTGACCAGCGATTGAAGTATCATGGCAATTCGCACCCCCTGAGTTGTCAATGCTCGTGTTGAATTAATAGCGTGTCTCGAAGGATTGCACAAAGTTTTCGACTTGCGATTGCGCTAGAACTTGCCAGGCTTCCAAACAATAGAGGTGTTGAACTCGACGACTGGGAACTTGTCAACTTTCAAGAATTCAAACACGTCAACTTGGATATCACTTAGAATTTTGAAATATGAAAGCTAATCGCTCACATCGCAATTATATTCGTCGATAAAGGAATGGAATAGCTTACTGAAGCTCTTACGGAGCTGGCCATTTAAATAGCTTTGGAACACTGTGGCTTTCAAAGGGTTGAAAATCTTTAAGTACTTCTCAGGCATTTTCTCTATAGTCCTTGGTGAGAGATAGAATAATTCTTACCAGTGGCGACCTCGCCATAACGCTTATTAAGTAATGAGAGGTAAGCTGTGTTATAGACCATGTTTCTTAGCTCAAGAAGCTGCTCTGGTTGCAGCATCAATACGATGTTAAGCTTACGTTCAATCAAGCCGTCGGCAGTGTCTTCCAAAATAGCAACTGCCTTCATTATGCTCACCTACATATGGATTTAAAATCAATGTCTTACTGATTTGTCTGGAATCTCTAGCAAGGTAAATGGGAGGAGAGATTGTGAAAGGTTCCAGTGATCCTTTAGCATGAGATCGACTTTCATTAACTTGACTTGGGGCTCAGGATAGTTGAAGAAATCATAGGCAGTGTCGATAGTAGAGCCAGTCATCACTTGGGGTTGTTTGGATTCCTCAAGTTGATTTTCCTTGACTCCCAATAGTCGAAGGCCAGCTTAAATATTCATAAATGAAGATGGGGCAAAGTTAGGAATAGCAGTGTCAATCACGACTTCTTCAGCGTCAGAGTCTTCTATGATTAAGGGCTTGTGCATGCGTTGATGGTGTCTGCTCATTGTGCGTTTAAACATCCATTTGCCACAAACTTGGCAAGGAAGTTGGTCGAACTGGCTCTACGATTTTGCATATCTAAAGTTAATAAATAAGAAGGGGAATTCTTACTTTGAAAGTGGGCCGCTGCTCTGGTTGCTGGCTTGCTTCAACTGATACCTTAACATTTAAATTAATATTATAGGGAGATAGTTGACAGAGATTCATAACTGCTGAGAAGCAGTCTTTACTGTAGTGGAAATTTTCCGTCTAAATAGAAATTGGTAAAGTATATAAAGAGTTTTGGGGTTTAAGAGCAATATATATATATTAACTTACCAGAGCCATGATTAAGGTAAGTCCAACCATTAATTTACGCCTATTGCTGGGTAGATGCCGCAACCCATCATCATTGCGGCTGGCCATTGACGATTTTAACCATCATTGCCCAATATTCATCGGATTGCTGAAGTGGTCAGCGAATTGAGTGGAAATTTTGTGATTTGGAACTTAGTTATAAAAATTGAATTCAGATTTTAGATTTTAACTATAAATTATTAAACATACCCCTTTTATCTACTCATAAACCTCATTATACCCCCAACCTCTCACATTACTCTCTTTAATCACTCAACACTCTATTTAATCATCTTATACTCATTCAAAATCAATCAATCAACTATCAGGGTTTTGGGGTTTGGGAGTTTTGTTGGCTTTGCCAACCATATTTTTGAACCCCCTCAGATCGGTAGGTCGGTGGCCCCAATTTCTGATCTCTGGCCACTTTTCAGGGACCTCCTCATTTCCCCCGGATGCACCATGAGGTCCAACCTTGAGTCTCAGATCGACCCCAAACCACTCCCAGTCGTCTAGAAATCCAAGCCTCACTACAGAAACATAAAAAAAGTTGGTTTTAGAGTTGAGGAACCGCGGATTTAGAGGGTGGGGTCGAATTATTTTCAATTCCAAGTTTGAAAGTGCCTATACTATCTCTAACGGATTATAGAGTATGACTTATATGATTTTACAAAAATTATTTTCCAATCTTCTCCCCATCCCACCATCCCAACCCAAACATCGCTAATACACTCTAGATCGACGAGATAGAAGGAAAGAAGCCGATTGGCGGTGGGAGTGGCTATATCCCATCTTGAAATGTCAGGGACGTCCTAACGGCCATTTTGGCCTTGAAATTTTCAAAAATCTGCCTCCTCCTCACCCCTTGAGTCCAGCCCAGCTCTACCCCATGTGATCTCTATGGTGGCTAATTGATCGTAGTCATTGATAACATTGCTCATTACCAATAACAAGTAACTATAGGACGGTTCAAGCAATAGATGAGGTGGTAGGCTTCGAATACTAGGCAAATGGGGTCTTACTTGGACTTATTTGGCCTTAAGACCTAGAATATGGAACATTTCCAGAACAGCACTCTGGCTTGGCTAGCTTTAGACCCTCCACCTGACTTTCAGAAATTTTGGTAGGATAACTAGTCATTGGTTTCTTTGACATGACAACAACATTAGGACAGGGTAGAGATGATATGGTAAGCCTAGAGAGCAGTAGACTAGCCCAAAAGTCAGGCCAAAGCTTGGATTCTAAGGTTAAAGTGAAGAATATTACTTAAAATTAAAACATACTATAACTATTCAAACATGCCTCGCTGAGGCTCGATCGCTTCCAAGCAACCCTTCCCCAGTGCAATAAACATCAGAGATTGGCTGCCCTGGCCAGAGGACCCCTCGACAGATAAATATGGGTGTCAGAGTCAGGTCATAGCCACACACAAACCCCAAAGACTTAAACGAAGAACTAACAAACAACTAAAACACTGTGAGCCAGGTATTAACCCAGCCACCACTTAGCTTGGGCAACGAAAGACAAGAAGTAAAACAAACAACCAACAAACAACTAGAAGTAAAGGTGACCTGCTGAGACGAGTTCTCAACTGCTGTTTGACCTATAGAAGTAGTTAAGAGTGTGAATATCACTTACCAATACCAGAGTACCCTCTCAAGTAACAGAGTAACGTTGAGTAAGAAAGTTGAGCTCAGACCAGCTCTAAGTTTAAGCTAAAGTTTAGTAAGTACAAGTACCAGCAACAGCCCTGCAAAGCCCTCGGCGAGGATACAGCCTGAGAGGTCTTACGCCACTTCGGCCTTCAGGGTGTGTACCCTAGCACCCTTGGAGTGAGAGTCTTTCACAGAACTTAGGATTACTGGGTTTTAAAGTCATAATCAAAATTACTGAAGTTAGAGAAAAGTTTGTAAATTAGCTTTTTAAGAACCCCAAAAGCAAGCAAAACTAAAACAACAAGCTAGCTTTTCAAACTAAAGCTTTAGCTAAAATTATCGTATAATCAATCACATCAACAAATCTAAACCCCAAATATTTTGGGAACTTCCAAAAATTAGTTTGGGAAATTCTAGAAAGTTCCGATTTCCAAAATTTGGGTACTTAAGCCAAGCTCTAAATATTTAATGTAATAATTATTTTTTTCTTGTTTGTTGTAATGATAGTATTGGTGGCCACCTTTTGTTTGTTGATTGATGGCAGCAGCATTGGCATGAGTGGACAGCAGCAGCAGTGTTCAGTTTGAGCAGCAGCAACTTCAGCATTGAATTCAGGGTAAGTATTTTTCCAATAATCTTTTTAAAATCATCCATTAATTTAAACTTTTTTAGATTTAAGCAGCAGGAGCAGTAGATTGAAGCAGAAGTAGCAGCATGGCTTGAGATCCTAGCATTTACAGGTAAGGGAGGCTTAGGTAGGCCTCGTTGAATATTAATCTACCAATGATGTAATAACCCCCACTTATGATGTAATAACCCCCAGATCTGAAAGATGATCTTTAATTTATAGGATTTTTTATAGGATTATAGGTTCAGCAGATTCAGTGGGATTCAGAGATCAGAGCTTCAGGATTCAGCAACTTTAGTTTCAAAGTAAGTATTTTTAATTTTTCTTTTATTGCATTAAACCTTTTTTAGATCAACTTGAGCAGATTCAACTATTAGGGTTAGGGTGGCCACCTCTTAGTGATTAGTGTGATTAGTTTTTATTATCAACTTTAGGTGTTGATTTTCTGTCTTCTTCTTATATTTTTATACTAGCTGGTCTGAGCTCAGTTTATTGCTGGGCGAGGGCTAGCTTTCTAAATTGGAGTTATTTGATTATTTTCATTATTAAACTCAAGTTTTTGAGATTTTGAGATAATGCTTGATTTTACTTAATGTGCAAAAATCTGAGATTTTGATTTTGACATTAAATTATCTGAAAGTATTAAGTTTTGGTTAGTCTTCAAAATTGTAGCAGAAACCTCTATTAGGTTAGTCCTTTTGCTTAAGCCTATATTTTATAAACAATAATTTTATTCTTACAACTCCCGATTTATGTAATTTGATGTCGTCTTGTGCAAGACCCAAAACCCAAAACCCTTTGGCCCTAATTTTTGTAAACATGTTTTCGTTTTTGATAATTGATTTGACTTACCTGTAATTAAACCAAAAGTAAGTTGTGGTTCTGGAAAAGTTCCACTCGGGCTCTGTAATTCTGCTCTATCTCTCACTCATCCTCAGCCCTTTTGTCTGGCACTCTGTGCAAGTTAAGGAATGATGTCAACTTACTTGTGCTACTTCACGTTTCTCTGCCCGCCCTCCCTCCACAAGAAACTCACCATGCCAATTAGTGCTTCGCACAGTTGCTGGCCTATCTCCGATCCTCTACAAGAAAAGCTAGGACTTGAGTGAGGATCAAGTTGCTATACTTACCAAGCAAGGAGAATGCCAACTGAACAGTAGGTGAAGTAAGATGGCATGCAGCTAACACCAGCTGCTTCATCTGCAACGCAGATCCAAATCTTCTGTATACTGTTAATGATATAGGGGTATACTTACAATTGTAGCCTGGATGTAGCACTAATCGCAGAGTGCAATGGCCAAGTGTCGAAAGTTGTTGTAAGTACTGTAGCATCCACACTACTAGAACCATCACACTCCTCCATTTCCCTAATGCAGACATGGCAGGCTTCACCAGCGCATAGTAGTAGTCGGCTAATAGCTTCAGCAGTGAAGCAACATCAGCTCAGCAGATCACGACAATTGATGCAGTGAATTAAAGTTTTATATGCGTGTGAAATTAATATTCGATGGGTTACATCGAGAGTGAATTAGGGAAGTGAATTAGGTATTAAATAACGTAAGTTAAATCAAAGACTCTATATCATCTGAAGGCTCTGCTCTCAAGTGCCCCTCCTCTCTCTTCAGCATCAGCTGCAATGCCTCTTGTTGATCAAGCGCTGCTAGAAAGCATGTATGACTCGCCATTAGCAGGAGTGATGAGCACTCTCACTTGGTCGTTGTTTGAGGAGGCTACTGTAAGTTTGAACTCGGCTCCATCCTTTACACTGATGTTGAATTCCTCGCACTTGCAGAATAGGTCGCCTTATGATTCTCCACCTCGAAAGCATCATCTTGCTGTAGGTACTTGCGTTTCCTGTACACCTGCACCTGGTAAGCGTTGGGCGTGTTGTGCTGGTAGACGAATTGCAGCCTGAGTGGTTCGTTCTGCTTGTCTCTGTAGTTTAGCTGTTCCATGTGTGCTTCCTGGTTTTTAATTTACTAATAATTAGTAAGTGGGGAATTAGATTATAAAGCACTGTTGTAGTGTGAAGGGAATTCAGGCATTTCAACGCACTCTGCGAAGCAAAGCGGTTGATGCGCATGAGAAGGGAATCATAGAAAGCTATTAATGGACATTATACTAACTCTGAATGGGGGTTAAGACAAAAAATATAAACGAACAATAAAACTTAATGAAACAAAATAACTTAAAACAAATTAAAATAAACTTAAGCTAGTCTATTGATCCATGCTGCCCATAAGGTATGAGCGTTCACTGCATGTTGACTGCTTCAACTTGGACTCTTGGGTCTCTCACAAAGCTGGCTCACTAAAGGTCCTCATCTTCCTCGATGTCCTCTTCTTGGTCTTCAACTCTTTATTTCTCAGTCTTTGCAAGGGCAGAGGATGCCAGTTCGCTTGCATTTGAATCTCTTGCTGCCTTCTTCTCCTTCTTCCCCTTCTTCTTCTACTTTGACTTAGAGTCTCTTTTATTGCCAGGATCAGCCTGCTTTTGTTTGTTTGCAGAGTTGTTGGTGGCTCCCTCTTATTCTTTTCTCGACTTTCTCTTCTCAGCGTCCGAGTCGCTTCGTACTTCGATTGGATTAGGTTTACCACTAGAGTTTCCCTTCTTGTTAGCAGGCTTGGTTGCTGGTCCAATGGTTGGGCTTGGGTGAGTTGCATCGGTGGAGTGATCCTTGAAGGACTACTTCTAGAGATATGAATTTGAACTCATGCCCATGCCACCAAAGAGGTTATTCTGATGCTGTTATCCTCCGATGTAGCACATTCCTGATTGGCTGAGACCTTGGTAGTGCTGCTGGGAGAATTGGGGCATTTGATTGCTGCTCATCTGAGGATTGCTTGAAGGTACAACCCCATCCTGATCGGAGTGCTACTAATCCTAGCTGCTGAGGATGTTCTGGAGATTATTTTGCAATGCTTGATCTCCCAAAGAACCTTGAAATTGTGATTGTAGGTACTCGCCTTCCAGTGAGTCTATGCTGGGGTTTTGGTTGGGGTTAAGTCTCTTACCTTAATCAGATTGACTTCTGGGGGATCTGTCTCCAACTTAGATTTACAGCTGATTAGTAGCTTGTGCTGGCTACTGGGCTCCCAATTTCTTTTCTTGTGCTGCCTTCGCCTTGAAGAATTCGATGGTATCATGAGCACTCTTCATAGGTTATTGAAACTTGCTAGACTGGCCATATCTATAGCGTCCATTCTTCCTCTTCTGGCTTTCCTATCTCTGTTAAACAGCATTTTGGTAAGCAAAGATGTTATTGGGGTCTATGAGATTGTTGCAGGGAGGTGTAACATTTCCAGGTCCTTGGCTGTATGACATGGTTCGGTTTTGGTAGGGTTGTTAAGCATTTTAGAATTAATTCATAGTTTAGTGATAAGAAGCTTGACTTAGATGCTGAGGCAGGGGGTTTTGGGTAGTCTGGTTGGGAGTTGGTGATGTAAACTGTTGTTGGTAGTTCAATTGTTGGGGGTAAGGGGTTTAGTTTATCAGCTGATTGAAATTGGGAACATTACTTGAAGCTGGAGGGTAATTGTAACCAAATTGTGCTTGTGAGGGGTCACCAAGTGACTACGCCATTCTTTCAGCTTCCCTTTACCTCAAGTAACTCTCCCTGTTCTCTTGATCAAACATGAAGCTTGCCTCTCTGTCTTGCATCACTTGATCATATTAAATATGACGGGGTTTGTTTTGCTGGATAATGTTGGAGATTGTGATTCCTTGGATCTTTTCACTAGTATCGGGCTGCCTGATTTGGTGAGTAACCATGTTCAAATAGTACGAATCTTGTTGGATAATGACTTTACTATAGTAGTGTTAATACCAATAAGACTTACTGTGAAGGGTCATGCTTTGCACTAGACATAAAGAAGAATCTGTGCTTGAAGGCCTCAAAGTAGAGAAGATATGGTGAGTGCTCAATTTGGGATTGCTCTCTGGCAGTTAGATTCAAGTAGTTTCTGGTTGCAGCTTGACTCAAAGTCATAGCGAGCTCAGCTACTGTTTAGTCAATGGTTCTCCTTTGAGTTGAAAGGAAGTTATTTGGAGGTGCAGTATTCACATGCTCAGGTAGACTTTTAACCATACCTATTGCAATCTTAAGATCCTCGGGGAGCTCCCAGTTAAGAGAGTCTGGGTTAAATTCGAAATCCTTATCGCTTTATTGCATGAATCTAAAGAAGGGTCACGGACAGGGAAGAATACTTACGTAGAGGTGTAAAATGCATACAGTTCCTTCTCTCTACTCTTGAGAGAATCCGTCATGGTCCTATGCACGAGCTTTGTAATTTAAATTAGGCCATCTATCACCTCTCTACCCATTGTATGTAGATTAGACTCTTTGGGGGCGTTGACAACAAAATTATAGAGCCCATTCATTTAGTAAATACAGTTTATCAAGCTTAAAGGACAAACAGATCCTCTATCTGAATGTAGACACTCCTTTGCATATTATTAAAAGATCGAGTCTAAATAAGGGGTTAAAATGTTGTAACTTACTGCACTTATCAACGACTCGATGTTCAAGGTCATAAACATATGGACCTATAGCCATGACTACGTAATCAAATGACTCGGTGAAATCACTGGTAGTCATATAATATTCACGCAGTGAAGTGGGGAGATGGTCATAATTTCTATTTGCTGGAGCGTACTCATAGGTCAACCTTTTCACTTGGTTCTGAAGGTACCCAATACCCCTTTGCAAGTCGATGACAGCCCTTTAAAAGCTTGTAAAGCAGTACCTTTAAGAAAGTTAAATTTAAAAGAAACTTACATAGAAAAGTATCTGACAAAGAACTCTCTGGCTCTGTATTGGAAGTCTTAATACTAGCCTAAGGGGCTTTGGGGAATTTCAACCTTTAGCTAGCAGGAATAGAAGCGAACCTCGAACACTTGCTTCACTCCAGTGTAGAACTAGCCATCATCAGTAAAGTCTTTTGTTAAGATCTGGAAAGCCTCTTTCAGTTGGCTATCTTTAGATTCAAAGCTTTTGGGTATAGTGATTGCCTTCTTGTTGAAACTGTTTTTGATAACCAATTCATGGTTGGAGTTTTCCCGAATGACGCTAAAGATTGATAGAGGGATGAAAGTATACAGCTATCTGAAGATTAACTCTACAATGATGGAACCCCCATCTTGAAGGATTTTTGAAAAGGAGTCTTTGTTATTTGCGAACTGCTGGGTAAAGCTTGCCAATTCATAGAAGTGTTCGTTAGTGTAATCAGTCGAACCTATCAGTTTAACATCGTAGGCTTTAGAGGATTGATCAAAGACCAACCAGCTGAGGGCTTCTTGGAGTGGGAATTTGAAGGGGTTCAGGAAGAGATGGTTCACCACAATTTGAGGGGTAGCTTTGAAGAGGGCACAAAGCAGCATACAAAAGGATCTCCTCTCAACGTAGATTAGACCGTCGCATAGCACGTTTGCAAGGTACATCACTTAGTCAAGATAGGGTGTTGAATGGGCTCGACTAGTTTCCAAAGAACTGAAGTTTACTGTTGGGTTGAATGAGTTGTAATTGTCTCTATACTGGAAGTCTCTAAACTTAATTTATACTGGACTACATAAGTATTTGAAGGGGGAGAACATAAGCCTGCAGTGGGGGCTTAGAATAAAGGGAGAACCAGTGAAGTCGTAATGTTCCTTTACCAAGTACTCAGCAACATAATTATAGCAATCGATGGCTTATTGAATCATGTATGGGAGTTAGAAGATCTCTGAGCTCCTCAAATCCTTAAAATGGTCTTTCACGCACCATAAGCGAGTGAACAGGTAATGGTCTTCATTTCTGATCATAAAGGCATTTCTCTCTCTGGGTCTCTGTTCCTTCTTGGCACTGGAATTTGCACTTCTCGCTTTGTAGTCCAGCTCCTTTCTCATTGGGATGGTATGATGTAGGGCACTGTCAGGATCGATGGGGTTTCCCTATTCATCTACTAGCATTTCTTAGTTTTACTCTTCCTCCTCCACGCCGTTTAGATTTTGGTTTGGGGCGTTGACTCTGGAAGAATCTCTCTTTTATTATTTGTGATTGTATTCCTCCAAAAGATCTTCTGCGTCAGCCCGTTGATCTCTCTTCTTGGGGACCAGTCTTGATCGTGATCCTTCAGACACCGAAATTTGGTCTTGAGCATTAGTAGAGAAGCATGATGATCGCACAGCAGCTTTCTGTTTCTTGACCAGGCTCTTGTTTGCATAACAGAAGTTGACAGTAGAGTTTCCATGACCAGCATCAAACGTTGTTGTGTAGAACTTGAGAAGATAGAAACTTGACAATGTCTTGTCTTATTCAAAGTCCTTTCTGAAACCTTCAGCTAGTAGCTGAGCTCCTTCTTTGAAATCCTCATCTGTGAGGTTTTGGGGGATAGTTTCCTTGCAGAGATTTTTGTAGTCATCTACGAGTTAAAATTCTTCAGCTTCCCAATCTGCGTCGTCCACCTTTGATGTGACTGGTTTGATGTATCCTTAGCTCATCATGACTTCAGTAGGATCACAATCAGATTGTCTGTACTTGATGGGGTTCTTCTAGCTGCTGAAGTGTTGGCTGATAGGAGTGTTCGACCTGAAAGAGGTGTTCATCCTTGACTTATCAGGGTAAAACTCCCTTTCTTCAGAGTCAGAATGATTGTTGTGGATGCTGCTCCTTCTGTAGTTGCTCTGGAGTCTCAGATTAGGTCCATAGCTTGTGTGCCTGTTCCTGGTATGGTCTGGAGTATGTGTGTTCCCCAAACTCTTCATGAAGGAGGTCTTCTTCTAAGAGGTAGTGTTTCTTTGGTGGAAGAAGTTGCTCTGTCTTTAGTGACCCTGCTTTGCATCATTGACATCATCGCTGGAAGAATCATTGGCAGCATCACCAGTAGCATTAACTTGAGTTTTGCTCTTCGAGGAATTGATGCTCTTACTTCCACTCTTCGGAGGTGGGCTTGAAGGTGAGGGGTTAGCTTGAGACTTAGAGGTCCTGATCTTTTTCAGTCTATCTTTCTCAGCTTTGTCAGAATCCTCGATAAGTTTTTAGATCTCATTGATAAAATCAGCATGTGAGGGATCGGCAAACTTGTTCTTGAATTCTTCCATTAGTTCATCTTTTAACTCAAGGCCAGATAGATTAAAGACTCTGTTGACGAGGGAGTTGTTTATCTTCCCTTGTTTAAGATTGGGAAGATCAGACATGTTGTACATAGCTTCAAAGGATTGGCATGTTGCAGTGTAGAAGGTGCTCCCATTGCTTGAATTTGCATCGATTTTGATGTCATGCTGCATTTATCGAAGCCATTCACTCATCTTAGCACAGAACACTTTACCGTCTTCCAAAGTAAACTCAGAGTGAACCACGTTGTTGAGAGAGGAGGGGTCAATAGTCTTGAAGACGAATGTGAAGAATGGCCTGTAGAATAGCTCCCTGAAATTCTGGCTGGCATCTTTGCACTGGATCAGCTTCTTCATGAACAATGTCACGTTGAATGGAATTCCTGATGCAAGAAACTCGAGGGCAGAGAGAGAACCTGAGAAGTTTTGCTTGGAGTTCTTGCAATGAAAGTTTATCTTGATGTAGTGAAGAAGCCGTTCAATTTACAAGTCTCCAAATGATCGTTCATGGATGAACTTAAGAATATCCAGGTTCGTGTGGGTGAATGAGAGAGTTCCTGTTGGAAGCAAAAGTTAATCAAACTGATTCATTTAAAATTATAAATATCCTATCAGATTCGGCTTAAATATTGTTTTGGTAATCTCAGAATGATTTGCATTGGTGTTTTGTTTAGACTTATTAGAGACCCTTATATTTTACTATTAAACATTAAAGTACTATTATATGTTAACCCCAATAAGGAACAGCACTTAAAAGTTATCCTAGTAGCAGATCTAGCATGAATCATCCTCTATGAGCTAGTAATCATAGACCTCTTTCGCCCCCAAATCAATTCTGAACTATGGGTTTCTTAGTAATCAACAGTTTGAAGAGATAAAGACTAGTGCGCTGAAGCCATAGTCGAAGACTGTGCTCAAGTGGACATCAGTGGTGCTTGGCACCAACTTCCCCTCCAACCCCAAACCAGTGAAGCTCACTTACACTTCAGGCACTCTCCTCAACAATGGGCAGGTGCCACCGTCGACGATGGGCATACTGGGTGGGCAAATCATACGACTGCCATTGGAGAACGTTGAGTGAGCAGTGTCGTCGTTAGTCGATGTTGAAAGTTTGGCAACCGATGACCAGCTGTGTTATGGCCTCGAGCAGTACCTTCGCATGATTAGAAAGCCATCGCAGTCTTCAACATAGAGGAACCCTAATGTGATGACCAAGAACCTGTAGATCAAGCAGAGTGATGAACTGTGGTAGGGTCTGCAAGACTTCATGAAAGAGCAGAGTGGGAGTATCGATTCTCTCAATGGGGAACATTCAAACTATGAAGCCATGAATTGATCATCAAAGAACCCTTATCTCAAACGAAGAGACGCGAAGCTGGCATTGAAGAAGATCTCTGTAGTACAGCACTACAAGGTGGAGGGCATGAAGCCCAAGGACATTGCGCTCGAGATGGGTGTGGATCGACGATTTGTGTACAAGGCCATTGAGAAGTTCAAGTTGGAGGTGGAGCACCGAGTGCTCAATCCGAAGCCAAAGCTGAAGAATGGGAGGAAGAATACGCGGAGCAACCCGCTGTTGCTGAAGGCGATTGCTATCGTGCTCTAACAGCAGGGCATATACAAGGTCACTGGCTGGCGCCTGCATCATAGCCTGCTTGAAATGCAAAGTAAAGATTAAGAATTCAAGAACCTCACAGTGCCTTGCGTTGCTACTCTGTTGAAAGTACTGAAGGAAAGTTTCCATTTGAAGATTCGGCAAAGCCCAGAACGCCAACGCTAAGTATAGAGACCCATCATTCAACGAGAAGAGGCTATGGGTATCCAGACTGCTTGCGCAGCTATTCTTGGAGGATGCAGTGATCATATCAGTGGACGAGTCAAACTTCAGGAGCGATTACCTGCCAACCAAGCAATTGAGTTTCAATTCAGCTGCCCTTCACAAGGAAAGTCGTGGGATCGACTCCTCCCTGACGCCTGCAGTTGGTAAGACCGAGGTCCTCGTCACCGACGATGTCATACAGTATGCTGAGATGCTGGCTGGCTACCCCAACAGAGAACCATGCATGTCGACTGTCACTGGGGTAAGAGAGCAGGACCAAGTGAAGGGATCAGACATCGCACTTTTGTAAAGCTAAGTTCTAATTAATGATGAAAACTACCTTAAACTTGAAAATCTGAGACCGCAAGCAATTCTGGGAATCATTAGATGAGTATTGTTATCGTTGCCTAAACTATTGATTATAGCGTCGTCACCAGCTCCAGATGGGGTAGTCAAGATGAGTAAGGTTTCAATTCAAGTTAAGAGAGCCAAGTAAGTAATAGTGAACGATTAGTGGCTAGATCTGGAATTGTTACATCGAAGATTCCAAGGCCAAACTCGAAATCGATCTTTCCAAAGTTACGCAGGAAATCCTTCACCCAGGAACAGCATATCTTTGATAGCAGGGAGCAGAGCATTGCTGCCACTCTTGTAAAGTGTAGTCATAAATAGAAGAATACTCAGCTGTCACCTATCTTGGAAGCCCCAGAGGGCAATGCTTAATACTCATCCTTATAGAAACGCTTCGACGCGATCAGAATATAGAGCTCCTCAAAGAAGCCTTCATGCCAACCCCAAACCACTTTGAAAACAGCTCTCACCCCATTGGTTCAGAACCTAGCCAGCCTCCGCCTACAATCGACCAAACGTAAGGGCAGTGAGGTGATCAATGCAACAGGCCATGACAACTAGACAGCCATTACACCCAGACACTTGCAGCTGTCCAGCAGGGCAGAGAGCAGCAGTAAAGTCACAGTGAAGGAAGGGGAAGGTAAGCTATAGCTATACGATTTCATTCTAATTTAGTTGATACTAAGTTAAGTCTACCAACAAGATGAATGACTAAGCACCCATAGCAGACTCTGGCAACCTCGATGCTCAACCATCACAACAGTATACTCCCATTGCAGCAGTCAGACAGCAAGTCAGCCAGAGGTTGGGCACTTATGGCATCATGGATAGAAATCTATCTATATCCAAAGAATCAACTAAGAGGCAGCAGTTCTCGATGAGCCTCGTGGCAGCAATCACTAAGGACCAGCTGGTCTCCAGCCAAGTCATTGAGGGTGCTGTTCGAGAACTTCCTCTATCATACTCTGCGACCTTGGCCTGAAGAAGATCGTGCTCTTCATGGACAATGCAGTCTTTCACAAGTACTCTGAAGTGTTGGAGACTGCCAGGAAGTTGAAAGTAACAGTGCTATTCAATGCAGAGTGCTCGCCCTGGCTCAACCCAATCGAGCAACTGTTCTCATACATCAAGAGGCACCTCAAGCAGGAGCAGGACAGACAGCAAGTAAGGATAGTTATCATAACCCTTTATAGGATTCACTTGGTTAAGAGGCTCTCCCAGATCCTGAAGGCCATGACCAAGAGTGATATCAACAAGCTCTGGGCGTTCAGCGTCAAGCAGTGATGCACCACCATCAGACATGGGTTCGTGTGAGACGGTGATCAATGACGATGAGTGGAGTTGCAGGTGCTCTGGCACCAGTCAAGACAAGCATCAATAGCAGTTGAACAGTTCAATTAATTGATTAAAACTTCTCTATTATATATCACGCTTTAAGTTTAAGT
>ARYC01001276.1:0-16723 GCA_000711775.1 Oxytricha trifallax | reverse complement strand
GAAACTTGACAATTGAAAAATTAAAAAACTGACAAACTTAATGGCTTGAATATTTCATACTGAAAATTGCAAATTTTATTTATGATATTTTACAATAAATAGTTCTTTTAAATTATTGCTTAGTATCGAAGTATTTCTTTCTTTTGTTTAATTTAACATTTCTTTAATTAATTAAGCCAAAAAATTATTTTAAATACTAATTTTTTTAAATCAGTTTCATAACGCAAAGAATAATAGGATAATATTTAATTGAATTGAAAAATATTTTGTTTATTTCTTATATATTTAAAATTATACTTCTTTATTAATTGATTTATCTAAAAGTTAAGAATACTTTATTAGAGATTATATATCTGTTTAATTGAGAGATAACTTTATTTCATTTATTGAATAAGAATTTAATCAGATACTCTCACAATATAAAAATAAATTTAAAATTTAAAAATGATTATTAAATAAACATTGGAAATAGAAGTTGAAATAAATCAATTTTTATTGAATTTTTGGGAGTGACTTCATATGACTCTTTTAACTCCAAAAATACCCAAATAATGACGACAGTGTTGAGTGACGTCCGAATCGCCTGTATACTTTAACTTTTAAATATGACCAATTCTTTATTTTTGCAAACAAGTTTTCTTCTAATCATCTATAGTTTGATCATATTCTTCTCTTAACCTTATAAATCCCAAATTTTATATGAAATCCTTTATTCATATACCTTAATTAAATTTTATCTTGATCCTCTTAATTTTAAACATATCAATTAAATAATTACACTGAAAACCCTCTCAATCTGGGTAAATATTTAAAACAATTTACTTATCCATTCTTAACTTATAATATTCTCTTAAGAGCATTATAAAATTTATTTTTATATTTATTAATGTACAATTTTAAAAGAAAAAACATCATGCTTATCACATAAATCATAATAATTAGGCATAACTTACATAAATATAAGTTAAAAAATATATTGAATTTTAAAATTGATATGTTTTATAATTAATTGGTCTGTGATTCTTGATTTTAATATTTATTGTAGAGGTAAAATAACGAAGAAAAAGCCGAATAGAATACGGATTTTCTGTAAATAATGCAAGAAAAAATTATTTAATTGAGTTATAATTTAAAAAATATGGTCAATAATTGGAAATTTATAAATAAAAAGTTAGATTTGCACTCAATATTTTTGCATTTTTTCAGGCTCATGTTTTGATTTCTTTATCATGCTCAGCTTTTACTTTTAAAAAGTCATGAATCATGTAAAAAATATAATTTTTTTGTATTTTTGTCTTTCAATCTTACTGATTGACTTGGCAACTTTAGTGGGGTCATTATTGCATATTAAAATATTATTTTTTTATTTTTAATTGAATTTTTGTTTATTATTAAAATTATGTATAAAATTATCATAAACACCTTTAAACTTATAAAGAAATAATAATTCAGTATCTTGAATAAGTTTACCTTATACTACTAATAAATTTGTCAAAATGAAGTTCATAATGTTTTTTTAGGAAAACATTTAATAAAATAAAACTGTCAAAATGATGAAATGGATTATAATAAATGCTTTTTAAATTAAATTCATTTTTACTTAATTGTTTTAGAACATAAAATTTTGTCTTTTTTAATAGAATACTTAATAATTATCCTGATTATAAGTAAAATAATTTGGTTCAAAATATCATATCCAAAATTTATCAATAATTTTTTAATGTGAAATAATGCAGATTTGAATTAAGTAAAAAATCTAAAGAGAAAAAGAAAATGGAATAAATACAATTAAAAAGCATTTGAAAACTATTTAATTAAGCAATTTGAATAAGAATAGCTTATCTTTAAAATTGGTATTTTGGACCTAAAAATAGGATGAGATCGATATGTAAAAAACAAGTTCATACATTTGAAATATTTTCAATATTTATATAATGGATCATTTTTATAAAAATCAAATAAGAACTTGTTTTTAAGAAAAAGTTGTTATTAAAAATATGTAAGTATAAAAAATATTCTGGATATCTCACTGCCTTCTTGTAGCTCTTTGCTTCAACAAAACATAGTAAACATTTGTAAACTTTTTATCAAAAAATTAAATAAGCATCCCGATTTTATTATTTATTATTTTGAACTTAATAAATTAATGATTTATAATTTTTAGTAGTTCTTTTTGAAATCTTTTCTAATATTTATAGTTTGCTAATTTTATTTGCCATAATTTTTAACTAAAGCATACATTTGGTTGATTTATATTCAAGTTATTATTATTGCTTATGATAAATTAAAAAATTGAATTAATTTTGTAATGTCTCACTTTCTTTTATCTCACTAATCATAATTGAGATAAATCTTAATTTAAATATGAACATTTTATCAATTATTGAAATTTTTGATTTATATTAAGATAAATGAGTAAGTTTATATACAATCAAAGCTTTAATGATTTAAAATATAACTAAATTGTTTTAGGAAAAACTTTTTTTATAAAATTTTTGAAAACTAAAATCTTAAAGAATTTTTATAAAATGCCTCTAGATACTGAAATATATAATATCAAAAAGTTACAAATCATATCCAATTTTATTAAAGTAAAATTTTAATTTCTTTAATATTAATGTTAAAAATATTGACTGAATAACCATAATTATAATATGTCTTTTTATCTACCTGGATTAAACATAAAATTAAAGATATCTTGATGAGTTTTTTAATTTTTCTAGGATGAATTAAAATTAAAGACTACAAATATAATTAATGTATTTCATTAATGAAAATTACCTTGAAAAAATATTTGATTTTCATAAAATAAGGTTATCATTATCAATTTAAAAGGGAGTAGTTAAATGTATTATTATTATTTCAAATAATAAATAGAATTTTAATGTATTATGATTTATTACAATCAAAATATTTGTTAATATTCAGTTATTGTTTTTATAAACATAATTTATTAAGCAATCAAACAAAGAAAATTGATTAGCAAATAATTTGATATAAGTTAACCAATTTGTAATTATTACAATAAATTTTTTAACATTTTTTACTCTCATGGAAAGCTCTAATCAAATTCCATTGAACATCCTCAAAATAGAAATCGATTAATAACAAAAAAAACTTGCACTTAAATTTAATAGATAATAGATATTAAAAATCTATTCTATTTCGAAATAACTTATATTTATAATAAATTTTATTTTATTTCTCATTTAATCAATACCTCCCAATCTTAAATGTAAGAAGAAAAATCTGAGAAAATTATTGAAATAAGATAATCAAAATGAGAATCCTCAAGACTTGAAGTAATTTTAAACCTGTTTTACAATTGGAGTGATTGGTAAACAACAAATAGGCAAGAGTACTCTTTTGAGAAGTCTCTTCTAAGCACCCTTTAATTCCTCACCTCCAGACTAGGCAGGAGGGAAGATCACTGATGGTATTCAAAACCCCAAAACCCCTTAATGAGGTTTATAAGTGCTTTGATTTGTAGGGAATTTGTTAAGTTCGGTTATTAATAAGTTTTAATGTGAAATTTATAGTAAATGTATTTAATTTAATCACTCAAAATGCACTTTTGGATCATGTGGGAGAGGTCTGAAGTTTAACTTACTTAACCACAACTCTATCTACTCTATTGATATGTCTGATCTTGAGTTCGGTTTTATTATTATTGACTCTGCCATTTGCTTCATTGATTGAGACACTCTTGTTTTGTCAATAAATTGCTTTATTCTTTGCCTTGCATCCTTCTCGCATCTTGTAGAATAGTAATCGTTGCGAGGCATATCGCACTCTATTATTATTGCTGCTAAAAGCCCACACATCCCACTATAAGTCTCCATCTCTCCAGTCTTCTCTTTCTGGATAATAGCCTGTAGTTCCCATTACACTTCCAAGCCTTGATACTTCCACTCTTAAGGCTCTGTTGAAATCAATAATTCTTACTGTTACTGGTGAAAAGTTCAACATTATATTCTCAGCTTGAGATCTCTGTGAACAAAGCCTAACTTATGAAGCTCTTTGATACCTTGTATAGCTTAGGTTGATATTAATGCAAGCTATCTATGATTTCTCTAATCAGTTATGAAATCTTTGAGGGTCTTTTCAAATAGTGGGAGTCTGAAAGCTACATAATCTTTGGATAACAGAATCTAGCTTTATTAAGTATTTGCACTCTTTAAACTTAGCCTGAGTGAGTACTTAATAATCATTAGTAAACTCCATTCAATATTTATCATCACTAAGGAGATAGTTGAAAAGATATACCTTGTAAGCATTCTGATGATCCTTAATAACTTTTCTTGTCATAGGAGTCCTCTAGAATTAGGTAGCTTTAGAGAGAAGTATCTAAATCAATAAATGCAAGTACTGAAATTTTCTTTTATTATATTTTAATCATGATTTTAGTGACTTCTGATGCTAAAAGGTTGCGTGCAATCCTTACATACTCTGATTCGCTTGCTTGTTAAAGCTTAGCAGCTTAAAGAGCTCCTTTTCTTTTCTTTTATTGAGCAACTTCAGTTGAGTTTCTTAATCTTCAACTTCCATTTCTTCTTGTGGGGTTTTAAAAGATGCTTCATTTAGTCTCTTGCTTGAGAGGACTGCTTATGGCACTCAAAGCAATCATATTTTCCATCAACTTTGTCATGCTTTAAGTATACAGTAGGCTTAGCTTCCTTATAGACCTTCATATGCCTGTACCAGCTAGATTTATGAGTGAAGTCTCTTTCACACTTCTCACAAAAGAATACGTCTACTTCTTCAGTTTGTATAGGAATTTAATTTATACCTTTCTCCTCTTCTCTGTCTCCCACACATTTGTTTGCCATTTATTTTATATTATTAATTTCTATTTTAATAGCAGAGACCTCAAGTGATAGCTCTGGTAGTTAAATATAAGAATTCATCTCACAGCTATCACAATATTTATTGCTGCCAAAGGTAAGTCTCGTTTAGTTTGATAGAAGTGCTGTTGTTTTTCTTAAAATATTAGCTCTCATATTAAATATGAATTTAAAATTATAAAACTGCCTCTATAACTGAGAGCTTATTTGAAAGCTTTGCAAGCCTATAAGTTTCAAGGGAGGTTCTTAGAGTATTAGAGAAGAAAAATGAGCACTAAGAGACGAACCAGCTCTAAATATGGTAAAGAAGAAAACCATTTTTACTATCAATTATAAGTTGATTAGAGCACGTACCGATTTAGGAGGTGCACCTAATTAATTACGTACATAGGTAAATTTAAAAATATTTAACTATAACAGTAGAAATTGATATAAATCTTTCAAGTTTGAAAACAGTTCTCAAAACCTTCTTCATATCCTATTAGAAGCTGACCTCCTATAGGATGCCCATATTTAATAGTAAGTCTTACATAGGTATATAATTGAAATCAATAAACTTAAATTTGAATATCATTTCTTAGATCTGTAAACAAGATGGAGTCAATGAAAAGAGTGCAAGCACAAGAATTGATTCAAAGATTTAGAAGCAAGGAGGATTTGCACCGCTACCTGGTGCAGCTAGGTAAGGAACTCATAGTAACTTATCTTGATTATGTAGTTGATTTGTTCCTGCCAACGATGGAAGGGACTAAAATTTCATTTCTTAGAGATATACTCTGCGAAGAAAAGAAAGCATTGAAAACTTAAGATGTGATGTTTGCAGAGATATCAGACTATCCAGAAATCTCAGTGACTAACTTATATAATAATGCTATTAATGACCCAGAGGTTTCGCTGTACCTGCCTACTAAGAAGCAGTTGTCTAATAAACTACCTGAAAGAAACTATATCTTTGGCATATTTGCAACAATTAAAGGTGATTACTTGAAAGAAATTATTCACAAATCTCATAAGAAAAGGTACAGCATCTCTTCAGAAAATAAAGACAAACAAGGGATCAAACCAGCTCCTACTAAAGAATTTTAAATGTGACTTATATATTCATTAACTTAACTACAAAACTTATTTATATACATTCACTCTCCCTTCTTTAGCACACTTTTAAGCCAATTAATCATCTACTCTCTTCGCTGAACTTTTAATCAATTCTACTGTATCGATAGGTAGATCATGCATCAAGTGGTATAGCAGCAGTTTCTTGTAATGACCTTTTAATATACCCCAGTAGAACTCAATTCCATTAAACTATGGACTGTAAGGTAAGTTGAACACTGGCGTTATTCTGAGTTGTTCATAACTCTTCCTTGTTTCTTTAGTCTTATGAACAGAAAGATTATCAAAAAACAGTATAATCTCTAATTCAGGGTACTTCTCTCTCCAACTGTTCTAAGAACTTAATATATTGCTCTGTCTTAATTGAGCGAGGATGAATAACATAGGTTTCTAAACCAGTATCCTCACTAATTCCTCCAAGAATTGCCATCGTTTATACCTTGACTTTCTAGTCATATACTTCTATATTACTATGGCTCTTATACCAAGACTTCTAGATGAAAGTGTTGAAGGTAAACACAGCCTCGTCAGCATGTATAAACTAAATATTATTCTATTATGCTCTCTGCATTTAATTATAAATATAATTTAAGTTGTTGTTGTAAAATGGCAGAGTGAAATCAATCACTCTCTTGATACGATTAACACCTTTGTAAGAATACCGTTTCGTTTATAAATGTTTGCAACAGATTATGCAGAGATCTTCAACTAAGGGAACTGGCGGTGAAACATAGAAGCTCGTTGGTCGAGAGAGAATTGAGCCCAATACTTCAAAGTTTTTCATTAATTAGATAGTCAATATGCTTATATAGAAACTTTGACTACCTTTAAGGCATAAAATTCAGCTATTATTGCTTTAGTTATACTGTTATAAGGCAGGGGGAACGAACATTTGATGGACTTAGCTTTAAGAGCAGTGCAATTGACTTATAATTAAGTACTGGTTTGACTTATTCACTCATCCATATCGCAGTTTAAACATTAAATCTATATTTTCTTCATCATAAATAGACCCAAAAGCTTGCTATTTTTGTCTCGCATTTAATTAATAACCCTAACCCCTAACAAATTGCCTACAAATCAAAGCACTTATAAACCTCATTAAAGGATTTTGATTGACATGGCTGTATAGACTTTCACAGATATTGTAGAATATCACAAATAGCAAGACTTTTAATCATTAGATTAGATTGAGAATTAAGACCAAGACTAACTTTAAAACCTACAATTGTGTCTGCTTGATGCTGAAGGGTTCAGAGGATCGGAAAATATTACAAAATTTGTAAAATTAATAGAGGCTTGGAATTAAGACAAGAGGAAATAGAATAAGGAAGCAAGAAAACTAGCTAATTTGGCTTCAGTTTTAGAATCATTACTCCTACTTGAAGTATCTAATATACTATTGTTAATAGCTAAATACGATGATGACTGGCAAGAATTTGAGGATTTCATTGAATCTTTTTAGATATTTAGCACTCAAGAAAGAAGTCTCCCTAAAATCATATTTGTAATTATTTAATATATATAAATTTCTATTTTTTTGCTTTACAAATACAAAATAATTTCTTAATTGCTATTAAACCTTATAAATTAGTATATATTTTTTTTCAAATGTAATAATATAATTTAAAATTAAAGATTTTTAATCTAAGTCAGAACTTACTAATTCTAACATTTTTATATTTAAAATAATCCAAATTTGAATAAAAATCTATTAAATTTATATTAAAACCTTATAATTGTATATAAATTTGATTAATACTCATAATCATTGGGATTAATATGAAAATATACATCAAAATATAATCAATATATATTTATTTATAGTTTTATACTTATATTTTTTAAATCATATTTCTTATCAGAGACGCAGATAATGACTTTAAGAAAGATCTCGCTAGAAATAATTTTAAAAACAGGATTCTAAATAGATATGAGAATTCTCAAGAGATTCATGACTAAATTGAGCTAATGTTTCTGCCAAAGTACACCAGAGAGGATTAATACTTGAAAGATAACCAACATAAAATGTTTATATGATTTAAATCAATATGTTAAGAGTTTTTTCAAATATTTTATTGAGGTTTATTGTGAAAAGAATAGCTGATTAAATAGACTAGGAAAACTTAGACTATCTTCCTACAAAACCTTACTTAGTAATAATTTTTAATGCAAATAAATTGCATCTAATTATTTTATAATTGATTAAATTAATAAATTACTTGATGCAACAAATTTTATCGTGTATTGATAGACTAAATGAGAATCAGGATGCTCTAGACTACCATCCACTATCCTATTTAGATAAGCAACTACTGTTGTTTTAGACAATTTATAATAACAATGAGTCTTTGAAAGAGCTCAGAGATACTTATAAATAAATACAAGAAATCCTTGAGAAAGAAGCTTAAATCAAAGAAGAAATTAAAAATTTAGACATCCCACATAAGAAATAGATTCTTTATGATTCCAGAGCACTTAGTCACACAATTCAATGTGTGATTATGAATACTATATAATATTTTCATATATCACTGTTTTGAATGAGTGGCATATCAATGGGTACATCAGCTGCGGGTGTAGGCACTGCAGCTGCAGCGATAGCAGGTGCTGCAATAATCCCAGTTGTAGGTTGGGTTATGCTGGCTTAGCACTAGGAGGAGTAGCTTCCCAAATAGCTGTAGAATAGACAGTGATAAAAGGCCAACATGAAGAAGTTCAGAGAGAATTCGAGAAAATGAACAAAATCATGAATCAAGTCAAAGAACTGGATGAAATACTCAAAAAGATCAAAAATATAGATGAGTTATCACCTTAAATGAGAGACTTGCAGAGATTTATCCTATACATAATTCACAGCAATGAGGAGGAATTAGATTACGATGAGATTAAAAAGCACTATTCCAATCTTATGGAGAAAATTCAAAAAATTAGTAGAGATGAGAACGATAATAGAACTTTGTCAACTAATTTGTCAGATAGTGAATTCAATCGATGCAATAGTGAAGGCTTTGAAAGTGCAACAAATATTTCTAAAGACTTAACAAAAGCTGCAGCATAAGTTAGTGAGAGAATAAAAATTTACATTATATTGATAATATTGAAAGAATAGGGAATCAAATCCTCTAAACAACCTTGAAAGTAGAGAATTTAGCAAGAAATTCTAGGAAAATCTATAAATTAGTAGATACTACAAGGCAAAGCGTCGAATCACTCTCGTCGACATCAGCGATGGGAGGCTTTGCTTCTAGGCAAGTTGGTACTATAAATAAAATATTAAATCATTGTAAATATATTAAATTATTTTTGAATCGTTAATAAAATATTTGATTTTATTACTAGTGCCTATAGATTGATTGGTGAAAATACTAAGGCAGTTAAGAACATAAAAGCTTTTGATGCTGCAAAGGTATAGGCACTAAGTGCAGGAGCCAAAGTTGCCTAAGGTATAGGCATGGTCATCGGCATTTAAAATAAATTAAAGCAAATATATATATATTTTTTTATTATAATTATGTTTTTAGGAATGATGATATTCTTAAAAAATAAGATTAAGATTTACTTTAAGTATCAAACAGAAACATAATATAAAAATAAGAAATTAATTGGATGTTAAAATTATTGATTTATAAATTGGATTTAAATTTTTATTAAGACATTATAATTATATTTTCATTTTACTAATAGAAGAAAGGTTATAGGGGGAAAGTATCATAAATAATTATAAAATATAAGACTACTAATAATGAATTTTTATATTGCTGGGTTGGCTTTGGAATCCTTTGCTGTCTGGTAAACCGAAGATGACTTTCACAGGAAGCTAGAGTACTTTGATAAGTACGAAGAAGCCATGCATGAGTTAGAAAATGAATTGCCAAATATGTTCCAATATCTAAGAGAATTTATTTATGGGATAATTAATTCTCTTATAATTAGGGTAATTAGGGTAGTTATAATCATATATTTAAATTAAAGCACTTGATTTATTGAATTTTAACCACAAGATAATGATTGACTAGGAGACTAGTTAATATTAGTATGATATTAATGAATAAAGTAAAGAGAGATAACTAAATTATAGAAATAAACAGAATTTTACCATAAAATCTTCAATTAACATTCATTAAGAATATTGAAACAATAATGATTAATAAACTTATCAAAAGACTTGTTATTAATTGAAATTAAAATATTATTACAAACTTTGATAATTTTGAGTTAGTCACTGAATAAAGCTACTGATTTAGCTATTTTCATCTTAGTGATTTTATTCTTATTTTTCTTACTTATTTTCGGTTATCTAATCCACTATTCTTTCCTCATCTCTTTTTTACAATCCATTATCAATTTTCTTTGAATTAGCTGAATTATTTCCACCAAACCTACTGAATATCTTCTATTTTAGCTACTCAAATTTATTATCAATAGCCAGTAAATTAACATTAGCATCTTTAATGGTTTGTTTCTCACTAATTATATTCATTTTCAATTCACCAATTTCCTTCGAGAATTGCTGATTTTAAAGCATATGCTTGTTTGAAGGATTAGAAATCTTCATGTTTTATTAATTTACGTTTTCTTACTATTGTTATGAGATTGGCGGTGTTGAGAGTTTTAAGCTTTATTATTGCAGGCTTGTTTAACTATTTGGTGTTTAGTGCAACAGTAACCTATTGTGAAAATCGTAATAAACATGACATATGATAAATAAACAAAGCTTTAATATTATTGTTGGTAGTTAATATATTCTGCTAGCTGGATTGTTTCTTGAGACTAATTGACCTGAATATACCCACACCCATCTACTGATTTTGCTTGATTTACTATATTTATTGCTAAGTCTGTGCAATTTGCAATTCATGTTACTACATAATCTATTGTTACTGCTATTTTTACATTGTTTGCTGCTATTAGGTGGTTACAGAAGAAGAACTGGGAAAATGCAAAGAAGTGATTTGCTTGTTATTATTTTAATGCTGCTATTTATTGTTACTATAATTTGTGATTGGTGTTTCTATAGACTGCACTTGCTGTAAGTTGAGTTAAAAACTGTTTTATTAATGAGAAATTGGTGATATCAGTTAATGTTTCAGCTATGGGTCATTGTTTTGAATTAGTGGGGATGCGCCTGCGGTGAGATACTAGTTGGAGTGATAACGAGTAGGTGGAGGGTGTTTTGGGGTTACTTATTCTTGATTGGTTTATAGTTGCTGTTACGAATGCCTGCTACTGCTATTTTTAATGTTTGTGTTGTAGTTAAGTTAGGATTAATTCTGCTGTTATTGCTATTAGGGTTGGTTGTTTATGTACAATTGATAGGAGTTTCTTTGACTTAAAAGCTAGTCAGTCTGTTCTTGTTGTTGATAGGGCTTATTCGTTTCCAGATTGTGTTAATGTCTTTACTATGGTATTGGTGAAGGGGAAAACACAAATGACTTATAATAAATTACTCTCTTTAAAGTAGAAAAATATTTTTGATTAAAAGTGAATTAAAATTGTAATAAAATGTATAGAAAAAAGGAATTTATTCCTTATATAAGTGAGAGAGATGGTCTAGGCCACATCTATGAAAGCCCAGTAAGTATTAAATTAATAGTTATATAATTTTAATATGTTTAGTTAAAAGATAGAAAGGGCACTCCAGCCAAGAAAAAATTTAAGGTTATTCTGCCTAAGTCTAACAATCAAATCATAAATTAAAGAATATAATTCTTTATAATTTTTTTTCAAGAACACCTTCGAATAGTTCCCCTATTCCATCGTAATTTAAAAATTATTTCACCTTTAACTATTAAATCTCCTTCCCATGTCTAAATTCAATTAATCACCTAAATTATAGTCAATTCAACTTTGTGACGGCTGATTCCAATATTTATCTCATCGATGACTACAACGCCAACAAACTACATAAGCAATAACAGAAAGACAATAACTCTAAAATTTCTAAGAATAAAAACCATCGTAACTCTGATTCTCATCTTTCTGATAGCAATAATGATGGTGATTATAACTAGAAGCACATTGATTAAAGAATCCAAGTCCAAAATGGGAATGACAATTTAAATGTAAGTGATCACAGTTAGCAACAAGAAGAGGAGGTAAAGATTGAGTTGAGGAGTCAAGATAATTCTCATGTAAAAGATAAAAATACCTCAATTTTTAACTAAAATAGGTAAGTATAAAACCAAAAAATAAGTATCTATAGAAATTAGAGAAGTAACAATCAAAGCAATCATTAGAAATAATTTACTTCACAATCCCCGTCTATATTAGTAGAAAATCAACTATCAACTCCCTCGTTTTTAATGCAATAAAATAATTAAGAATAGCTTTAATAGAGCTAATCAGTTAAAAACATAAGAGTTATTTAGAACAATAATAGTAGGTCAAATCCGCCAAGAGTGAAATTTCTGTCAATGTCGCATTCTCAATCAAATTTTAGAAATTCCCATTAAATTTCTTTGATCTATTTAAAGATGTTGATGAAATTCATTAATTTAAGTCAAATATTTTTTCTTACGTGAATTTCTATAGTTATACCAATTTGACATAATTTACAGAGCATAAACTAGTGATTTAACTAGTAAGCACAGACAATTAATTGATAACAAAGAACGTGTCAAGATTGAATTTGATATTCTCTGATCTGGAAGACATTTAGTAGTTCTAAGATAGGAGGAGATTGGCTTTGGAACTCAGACAGATTTACTATTCTGTTATCAAATACATCAAATCAGTCAAAACTATGATTGAAATGTAGTATAATAATTGATATAGAAAAACACATGAAATATGTGCCTGATTCATATACAGCTGGCTTCACTGCTTTGATTTATTTATAATAATATAATTAACAATTATATCTCTCATAAATAGAGTGCTTGATACAATAGGTCAAATAATCAATATATTAATAATATATTGAACAAAATTGTAATTAATATTTATATTTCCAAGTTTAGAGATGGGAAGCGTAGAGAAACCTAAAGTTTAGAAGAACTGTTTTAAAGTGAGAAATCATAGATAGATGAGGAATTTGCAAGTTAATATAAATAGAACTATGAACCATACATAGATGCTGAAGCTAATCATAAATTTCAATAATTTATATTTTAGGGTTTTTAAAAATAAATAAATATATGTTTTTATATGTAAATTATATTAATATTGCTATTAATTTATTTATTCAAAGAACTTAAATTACAGATGAGCTAAGAAAAGTATGATAAAATTTAATTTTTAAAATGCTTTATTATAACTAATATTAACTTAAAAAGTTAAGTAAAAAGAGTTGGAACGAGGAGGGATAGTCGAACCGTTCTAAAGATAGAGGCGAAAATTTGTCTCATTAGTCCGAAAAGCGAACTTCCCCCAGCTGGATCGTAGGATCCAGAGGTGTGTTTTAACAAAGAAGTACACACATACTCACGAGTGGCCCTAAAATCATAGAGTATGTCAGATTTGACACCCTTAAGTCTGTACATTCTTTTAGCACCAGTTCACAAACCTAGCTAGGTACTATACAATAACCCTAGCACAACAGGATCATACACTCTACACAAGTTTTCTTAATTTTCGAATTGATTACTTAGAGTCAAGCAACTTCTAAACTTCTAAAACAGTGAGCTTACGTCCAATTAGCTCACTTACCCAGCTCCACACCAAACCCAAAAGTCCACTATCTGTTCATGATGACATTTTCAACTTCAACTAGGCATGAGGCCTGACCGAAGAAATCTGGTCATTAGTTACTAACATCTCTTACTACAACATAAAGAAGGAAATACTCAGAAAGAAACAAGACACTGTCAAAATCCTCATAAAATCAACAATCCTCTCACAAATAAATCCTATAAACCTTAATCTTAAAGTCGAGGAAACTCAAAATGACCATTTCCTAAAGCCAATAGAAGAATACACTAAGATACGAATTGAAAGGAATCTTTCCCCAGAATCCCTACTACGTCATTAATACTTTCCCAGTACTAAATAGGAAAGCTTAATTAATACTCTATTAGAGAATCACCCAAATAATTGTTAAAAAGTTGACTCAAAGATATGTTGGGAATTACCCAAATATAACTTGGCTATTTAATACTAAATACAAACACCTTAACAACTTACAATGTTTACCTAAGGGAGTAGGCACTACATTAAAACAAAAGGTACTTATAAATAAAACATAAAAACTCTTGCCCAAAGCCAGAGATCCTTACTTTTGAAAACCCAGAAACCCCTAAATCCCTAAACCCCATAGATTTATGAGTTAAATCTGGATATTACCCAATAAAATTAATAAGACATTTTAAATAATACATAAAAGATTTGGGAATTTTATGTACTATATAATAATAAATTAATTAAAAAGATGTTTCAGGAAGTGGGTTTATATGATTTGAAAAATCAATAGGAGATGGTGCCCTATCTGCAACTCCGTAGAATGCATGGAAAACAACTACAGAACGCTGAGAGCCTTTGAAGAAACTATGCAAGAACTTCAAGAATATGTAGAGTTCGGAGTTTACGATGGAATTAGATCCATTGACAGAGAAGAAGAAGAGAGAGAGATTGACAAACATGTACTCAATTTCTACAGAGAAAAAGTATATCTAAGACAGTTGTGGGCTCACAAGAATTCATTATTTTGATTGAATTTTTAAAGAATTAATTGAAATAGAATCAATGATGAGACAACCAGAGAGATTGTACAGATCAGATGATTTAATAATTATTAAAAGGGCTTGACCCTTATATGCTTTAAAGCTTATTGATCGGGGGTCCCCAGAGACCTCAATGCGATCAAATTATTATTATTATTATTTATTATAACTCAAAGTATCTTCCAAAGAAATTATTTTTTTGATAATTTAAAAGCAAGAGAATTTAGACTAAGACCCTCATCTGTTTACATTTGAATTCAATAATATTCTCATAAAGTTATTAATTTCTATTGATGATTCAAAGCTATATTATTTGAAAAACTAAGACCCTAAAAGAGAAGAGAATAATATATATTATTATTTTCAAAATAAGTGAAATTCTTGCACTTATAATGCAAGCTAATATTTAGCCATTTATATTAATAATTATCATGCTTGCCTAGTATGAATATATAATTTTGCATAAAGATATCGGCTATATACCTTCTATCGAGAAACTTTTTGAGTCCAGTAATTTCTCAACAATTAATTTATCAAAAGCCTCACCTCCCAATATGTTGTGGGAAATAACTAAAAACACTTTATTTTCTATTTCTTTTTGAAACTGCCAGATCACTACACACAAGGTTTGTTCCAGCTATCCCTGACCACCCTAAAACCATACCTGATCAAGAAGGCAGATAAATTTCGATAAAAATTAGACGAAAAAATGATTGATAGATTCAAGAGTGAAGTAAGAGCAGTCAATTAGGAATATTAAGAAATTATGAAAGTACTCGGGTAGAAACCTAAGAATATATAGGAGTTCATTTCTATGATGGATTTTATAAGGGAGAGTGCCAAAATTGAGAAGAAAGAAGATAAAGATAAAGATAAAATATAAGAAGAATTAGAGGGTCAGAAATAAGGCAGTGAGAAGTTAGTAAATAATAATGCAGAAAATCAAGACTTTAAATAAACAATATCGATATTTATTGTATAGAGAGCTTCGATAGAATCCTTAGCTTATGCAATCAGAGTAATGCTTGAAAGTACTTGAATAGACCTATATTTTACCAATGAAAAATCATTAAAATTAAAGTATGTTTTCCAGGCGCACATTTTCTCTCATCTGAATTTGATTAGGGAGATAAATATATGGGTTCATAGGTTGAGTTTGAAGAGGAGCAGACTCTGCAGACAATTGAAGAAGAATTGAAAAATCTGGAATTCAGGTTTGAACTCCACTCTGGAGACTAGACCACTCACATACTCCAGGAACCTGAGGAGCTCAGCACCAGACTTCTAGATCATAATTACAGTAGTTCGCTCATACTTAAGAATCGAAGAAAGTTCTCAACTGTCACTAAAAAGCTCCAAAATATTAATACAAGCAAAATAAATTGATTTATTAATTTAAATAATATATTTAAATTGATTAATATCAGGAAAAAGTTGAAGTTATTTTCAAAAACTCTTATTAAAATTGGCAGTGTTCAGAGATAGTGGCTTGCTCTATATAAGGCTTTTCAAATTCAAGTAATATCCATAAATTACTATACCATTTATTTATAGGAAATTAAAACTGTAATGAAGAAGTTATATATCTTTAATACATTTGAATAGTTTCAAGAAAATTATGGAATAAATGTCTCAAAAAAATAGAATATTTAATTACATAAAACAAATAAAAATTTTATTTTGCCTCTTCATTGATCATTTGAATTAAAGTCTCGTTAAATAATTAAATTTTAATAACAAAATTAATAATAATAGTCTAAACATAGGTCTCTGAACATCAGTCTCAACTTTTGAATTTAAATATATTTTTCCAATTGATTTGCTGAGGGGTAGGCTTGTTTAATCAAATTAAGATTCTAATTAAATCTTTGCTTAAGGAAATCAATAAAACTATTTAAAAAGTTAATAATTGTAATAATTAATGAATTTTATTTTGAGTTGGAAGAAACTTATGAAGAATGTTTTTGTTTCCTGTAGATGAACTTCCTGTTTAAATATTTTTATTTTATAATTATTTATAGATTTGTAGAAAATTTAGAGATAATCATTTATACTTATATGTATGGGTAGGTTTCTTGTTTGAATTCTGATAAAAGAAGACAATTT
>ARYC01001275.1:0-10322 GCA_000711775.1 Oxytricha trifallax | reverse complement strand
ATAATAATAATAATAATAATAATAAGATCACATTGAGGTCTCTGGTGACCCCCGATCAAGTATATGTTTAATATATATAAGGGTCTAGCCCTTTCAATGTTGTTTATCAGATTGTTTCTATTGCTCAGCAACGAGTTATCTGGCCACTAGAGGATTATATTTGTAGTATTCTCTTAAGTGGTCTTCGTGGAGAACCTCTGATCTGCTTGTTAGTTCCAGTACTTTGCCGGTTAGTTCCGCCATTATATCGACTAGGGTTTGGTGGTCGTCTTCTTCTATTAAGTTGAAAATTATTCCTAGTAAATATTCAAGAGATTAAAGGATGATTGGTCTCGAGATTCCATCAGATTGAATGAGAATCTGTTCTGTGTAAGTTAACATCTTATAAGCGAGTGGGTCATCATTTATAATACCAACTCATGGGGGTATATACCCTCTAGTTTAGGGGATTTGTGTCATGAGTTGGAACCATTTGTCTGGATCTCCTGTATCTACATCTTGGTTTTTCAGCAATAGTAGTACTTTTGTTTTGTCAAGTCTACTCCAACATAGGAGGTTTTGGTAAATGATAGGGATTTTTAGTATGTCTTTGGTTAAACTTAGTCCAAAAGTTTACCAGTCTTATTTTTATGAGAGATCTAAATCCGCATAGACATTTGTGGGTAAGGTCATTTAAATTATCTTTCCCATGTTGTTTATCTCTATCTCTGACCAATGTTGTTCATTGATGATACCTTTTATGTCTTTAGCCTCCATGTACTTTTATTTTAAATCTTTAATTATTTACTATTATTTTTCTTATTATTTAATAGTAAGTGCGTCATCGGTTTAAGTTAATACGTCATGGAATAAGTTAGCTGGTTATTCCTGTTACGCACTTTAATTTTTGAGATTCTTCTTATTAATGTTGGGTACGTCATGGAACTCTTCAGTCATCTCGACATCTTGAGTGTTGGGTTTTGTGGATTTCTAGGAGTATTTGGACTCTTCTTAGAAATTTGTGGTAACAAGCTCTTCTTTGTCAATAGTTTCAAAAACTTCAACTAATCTTATTAGGATCATGTTTTATTTTAGTGTTTGAGGTATGGTGAAGATTTTTGCTACATCTGCTGTGTTAAATACTAGTCTTGAGTGCCATTCCTTCATATTTAGTACCTTTTCTAGGTTAGAGTGATTTGTGAAGGCTAATGTAATGGCTGTGGTGATAGTCTAGATTATCGTTAGTTGGACTTGTAGGTTGCTATTTCTCTGGCATTATTTCTTTTAGTGGTCTAATTCTAAAGTGAAGAATAGGTCTTATAGTTGTTGCCTAGAAGAAATGTTTATCTATGTTGCAGCTAGTTTGGTAAAGAAGGCTGTTTGGAGTGAGATGTTATATCCAATCACTTTGTTGAAGAAGTCTATTAATTATAATTGACTTCCTCTTGAGATGCTTTCTAAGCCTTTATTAAAAGCTTAGTAAACCCCCTATATCAATTATCTTAAGAATCTTTTAGGGATGGTTCTTATGAAGTCTAAATTCTTCATAAGGTCAGGGTTCTTCTTGATTGACTTGTTGAGGAAGTAAATCATTCGTACCCTCAGAACAAGTTACAATGGAATTTAATAATAAATATAATAATGATAATATTGTTCCATTGATATCATTTATGTTAGAAAATACTTATTTTTTTTCTTTCTGTGAATTATACTTTAGTAATTAAACTTTTAAACATATATGGACGTTCTTTTGAAATTAACAATTAAAATAATTAGAAGAGAATAAATATTAAATATTGTTGTAATTTCCTTCGTAATTTATAAGTTTTGCTTTGATTTTAATTTCTTTACTTTCAATAATTAAAATTAAATTTATCTATATCTAATTTTGTAGAATTTTCAAATAAAATGTTTTAAATATACTTAATTTAATTTATTAGAGTACTACTTTAGTAGTGAATTTATTTAATAATATGCTTAAACTTCCTAGAGATTCTAAAAGATAAAAAAGTCAATAATTTACTCTAGTCTTTAACTCAAAATGTATGTGATCTTGAAGATAATTTGGCATAAACATTAATTGCTTTTATTTAGCTTAAACCGTTTATTTTATAAAAGAATAATTAAAAAATGATGAAAAATAAATACATCCAAGCAATAAGTATTATTAGTTTAAATACATTAATCTCTATAAATATATATGTCAACTTGTTCTAATGTATTTAAAAGTGTATTAGAAGTTTATTGTTGGTCTCTATGTTTTCCATCCTTAATCCAATAAGATCACTATTTTTCATTATCTTTATCTAAATCCTTAGCCTACTCATTTTATCACTGTTATTGATCAGTCTATAGATCACACACACTTATGAATAATGAAATAGTGTAAGTTAAAGTTTTTGATAGTCTTAATAAAGTCATCTGTAAAGATGCGAAAAGGATGCTTAAGCATTTCCACAATTTTAAGGATGAAAGTCATTGATGGTATGCATCATTTGTTTAGCTTTTTTTCTTCCATCTCTATGCTTTGCACTCAACTATAAGCTGAAGGACTTCCAAATTTGACAATAAAACTACCAATAGCAATTTGATACATATCCAAACTTACTCTTAGATGTGATAGTATTAGTTAGATTCTTTGGATATAACGTTTAGAGTAGAAGATAATATGCTTTCAATTTCTGGTATTATGAAGGTCTTTTACTGTAAACAAAGTAATTTTTAATTTTGTGATTGGGACAGAACTTGAGCTCCTATCTATTCGACATTAAAAAATCAAGAAAGATGGAGGTTCTTTAATTATAAAGTGACCATAAAGCAGAAATAATAATGCATCTTTATGTTCTACATTTACCAAATAACATATTTCAAGCACATTTACACATTTTCCTTTTTAAGAAATAGAATTTCTTTAATATCTAAATTTTAAATTGTACTAATTGTTTGTTTTTCTTGTTCTGTTTTCCATTAATATTGAAATGAATTTTTCTGAGCAGGATAAGAAATATCTGAGAAGTTTCCTGTTAGCCCGATTATACTTTATTTTTATGAAATACTGCTTTCAATGAGATATAATTTTTTGAATCATGAGGCAACTTATTACTGAACAAAGAATCGTGGACAATAATGCAAATGAAATTCTTCATCTTTTCTAATAACTTATAGCTTCAAAATAGATTCTACTCCCAATAGACACAAAATCCCAATGTTGATATAATTCAGAATGCCTATTGGTTAGTAGAACAGTAAAAGCAGAATCTTTAACTGCAAACTCCTGATTTGTATCTTTGAATCTTCACCATAAGTTTTAAGTTGAAAAATATGTTTTATATAGTGTATTTCCATTTTTATGAATAGCTATAAGTTCGTTTTGAAAGCAAACACTGACTAATTTTAATGAGTTGTAAGGAGATAACAATTTTCGCTCTACAATTGTCACAATAACCTAATTTACTATTCTACTAAACAATTTCATATTACCAAAGCATTCTTGAAAATTTGCAATTTTATTGTAAACAATGGTTTAAGTATCAATAGTTAATTGGGGCATTATACAAATCTTCTCTTTTAAAATTCTGTTAGCTGTTTAACGCCTGCCATTATTTTTTATCCTAAAATAACCAGTTTACTAGTTCTGGACCCACTAACAGTCCCATTTATCAATTGATACCAGATTGAGCTTGTGTAAATAATCATTACATTAATCGCAATTTGTAATAATATTTAATTATGTTTATGTTTTATAAATATATTAAAACAGGCACTAAAATAATTTACAAGAATAAAGTTTAAGAATCAGCTTTGAAAAGTAATTTTTGAAGGATACTGTTATAACTAAATTTAAAAATCATAACAATACTAGAATATATATTTATTTACTTTTGAATTCAATTTTAACAGCCTCATAATTAGTTTAAATTTATAATTTTTTTATATTAAATTTCAGCAAATCTTTTTTTCTCCAATAAGCTTTTGTTATTCGTTAAATTAAATTGTAAAAATACTAATATTAATATATCTTAAATTTACAAAATAAATTTATCAATTATTTTCGATCTTTATCTAACAGATAAAGACTAAATTGTTTAACAATGGGATGCTGCATGATATAATTTATTTAAGCAATGATTTTAACTAAAATGAATTAACAATAAAATCAAAATAATCTTTATTATTTTTAATTAGAATACATGAAATAATTAAAGAATGTGACTATTTATTTTAAATTAATGCTTATCTCATCATGAAGATAAGAAAGTGCTTAATGTTTATTCAGGTTCAAATTCAACTTCAATGAATATCTTTTTAAAGAATTACATCAATTGCGAAATCCACACTGTGTTGGATAATAACCTAAATAAAAATGTTATGTTCCTTTGAATAGAATGTCTATCATATATTAATAATTGCTATTTACAATAAAATTAATATAAAATTAATTTCCATGTTATTATCTGTTTATAAATCTTTTATTACTCATTTTTATTTATATTTATACTACTTTTACTTGAAAGAGCTGGATGACGTTATACCTAGGAGGCACTTATAGTTTAAACTGAGTAGCTTGCATTTGACTAGCTCTCATTACTAATTAGCAATAAACAAGTTTGCTATGTATTCCCTTAATATAAATAAGTAGTGACAAGAAGCAAATATTGAACATTTATTTTCAATGATTGAGTTATATTTTTATGTCATTAAACTATAATATTTATGAAAAAATAAGGAAGAGTAAAATGAGCTATACTGAGAGAATTACTTAGAGAAATGCATAGGGGATTCTGCTGAGAGATTAGGACTTAAAGGTGGTATAGCACGCTGCCTTCTGTGTTTCTTAGGCTTTAAACTGCTAGTCAATCACTGTTAATTGCTAATTCCATATTTTTATTTATATTTACATTTAATAAAATATGAAAATAAAAATTATATGATTTAATTCCTATTGAGGTTAAATGTTTTTGGTATATTTGGATTGGATATCTACACTCAATAAGATTTCTGATAAATCTTCGACTTATAGTGCCTGATTTTCTCAAATTTCATAGTTCTTAACTAATTAACCATGCTTAAAGTAACTATTGTTTATAAATTTTGTTTTATTGCAAGGGGCTTCTATATTAGTTAAGGTTTTATAAAATTCTAAACTTTTACGTATAATATATTAATTTTCTAATTTAATATAGGAATCGTAGATAAGTGTAGCTATATATATTCATTTCGTGGTTTTTACTCACTAAACACTTACCTATTTAAACTATTTGAAGTGTCATTTTTTCTGCCATCAGAAGTAGACAATGAACTTAACGACTAACTATTTATTTATATTAGATTACTCTTGAGCTTATAAAATATTATTTAATTTTTATTAATATTATAAGATCTTAATACCGTTTTTAATTCAAATAGATAATGATGCATTTTAACTATAATCATTATTATATTCTGTTTAGAAATCAATTCTAAATTTTTTTTAGTATACTATTTTTAAAAATCATTCTAATGCATATTTTTAATCATCATTGCAACCAATAAAATTTGCATAAATTATGTCTATTTCTTTTGGAGCATTGTTATTATTGCAAAATCTTATAAATTAGTGCTTATTACTTTATTTAATTTATTTTAGTAGTAGTAGTTAAACACTTTAGGTAATTAAAATTCAAAATATAAATACTTTAAGCAATTACTAAAAAGTACAATAACTTTAATGAACCAGATTCATTAATTATTCTCATTGCAGTTCACTGCCTTTACTTCATTTTTATCTGTCTTTTTGATCAATTTTTGAATTCTTTCTCTCTCCTCATTGTTGCCGATTCCGCTTGGTACATCGTTAGCTTCGTCATTCTAGGTTTGCTATGTATTTCTCAGCTTAGTCCCCTTATCATTTCTCCTCTATGTGTTTGGCATGGCTTGTTTTGGGAATAGATATTCTTATACTGCCGATCCTTCCTCGATAATCTCGCTTAAATTTCCTTCACATTCAATGAATTCTTGTTCTAATTGTCCTCTTGAGATTTAACTTTAGATTAATTCGTCCCATCTATCAACCTTTGGGTCCTAGCAGAAAGAGCATGTTCCCATTTCATCGTCAGCTACTCGCCAGATTAGCTCGCCATCCCTCTCCATTTCTTAAATCGCCTCATTTTCACTTATGCCTCTTCCAGATCTGCAGATCTCCATTTTAGTGAATCCGATCTCCAGATTAAACATGACGTAGTATCTTTACATGTTAAACCAATCTTTGGCAAATATCTGAAATACTGGTTATCCTTCTAGTTCTAGGGCCAGGTGATTTATAATCAGTAATGCTAGATCTCCGCAGTCTTGTGGGTCCCTTGCTTGATATGTTTCTATCATGTTAGCAAGTTTGTTGGCTTTGAAATAATTTCCAGCAATCCCAGATGCAAGTTCACTCAATTAGGCTATGTGCTTCTGCAATACTGCATAATTTCCCACATTTCTTCTAGCATCGTAGATTTCCATAATTCCTGATTTCCTCTCGATCTCCAGTACCTCCCAGTTTTTGCAATGTTTAACATTGCCAACTTGTCGGTATTATAAGTCCTGCTGCATCTCCAGTACTTACCGTTCTCTATTTTCCAGTTTAATTACCCAATGTTCTTCTCCAACATAAACATCCCGTTTTCATTCAGGACCACTGGTGGTAAGGTAAAGTATTTTACTTTTTGATCAGTGAATTAAACTTCCTCAATTTTTCTGATGATTGTCTCATTGTTTCTTCTGATATGTGGTCTTCTGGGATTAAATCAAAGTGTTTCCTGGTTAATCTCCCTTTGGTGTTCCTTAATTAATTCTTCTAGGTTTATTTAACAAAAATAAGCTAGAATTTGTAATCATTTAATAGAGTCATATTTATACTTTAGTTATTGCAGCATTCAATCAAATATTCACAGATATTAAATATTCGACTGTTTTTAAGTAAAAAATAATAGTATAAAGTTATAGTATTTGAGTAATCAGTTAAAATTTAAATAATTACCAAGAATTAGAAAATAATCAAGTTTTCCTCTATCGTGTTAAATTAGATATAAACTAATTAAATAATTAAAACTGCACTACAACCCAAACGAGAGAGTAATTTGAGTTAGAGTGCGTTAGAGTATGAATTAAATTATTTATTAAAATAATATTTAAATATAATATTTTGTTTATTAGAGACTATATATATATATAAATTAATAAATAAGTTAATAATAATTTACGGTTTTTTAACTAATAAAATAAATTGAATTTAAAATCAAACATTTTACAAGCATGATATGTAATAAAACAATAACAATAGTAAATTAAATATAAATGAAAAGATGATTATTAAAAAAAATAAATATTATATTTGAATATTATTTTAATAAATAATTTAATTCATACTCTAACGCACTGTAACCCAAATTACTCTCTCGTTTGGGTTTGAGTTCAGTTTTAATTATTTAATTAGTTTATATATAATTTAACACTGTAAAGAAAAACTTGATTATTTTCTAATTATTGGTAAATATTTAAATTTTAACTTAATAGTAGATATAATCATTATTTATAGTATGCGAGATAAACAAATTTATTAACTAAAAATAATAAATACTCTAAAATGAAACATACATCTAAACTCTAATATAAGGATAACTTATGTAGCTATGTTTTGTTACTGCGCTATGGGACTACTAATCTGACTGCAGAATCAACGCCTATTAGTACTATTAATTTGTCAGATTGTCAGAAAAATTTGCTCAACGATAGAAAGACCATAAAACTATGTAATTCAAGGAAAGACTTTGTTAATAGAAAGCTTTAAATCCAACACATAAACTACTTAATGAGTGAGTAAGCATTAGAGAAACAAAAAGGATTTCCTCTACATACTCAGTCCATACTATTTCATAGGAAGTTTACGTAATATAAGGCAACCCCCTAAATAACTTCAATATATCTACAAAATGTATAAGATTTAATAAAAAGTAATGAAAAGTACCTCAACTCATAGTATAAATAAATTTTAATCCAATTATGTGTAGATGTACGAAAGATTTGCTTCACTTTTGGAAATAATGATTCAAGCAAAAAAATAACTTATATTAATAATATATAATTTATAAGCTATATCAGTTTGTGCAGCACTAATGGGTAAAGCCCCACTAAAAATAAAAGCTCCAGAAAATATTTTTAAAATACAGACTTTAGCAGCTATATTGGAAAAAGTATGGAGTCAGGGTTTGAATACTTCATAAATCCAAAATCTATCAACACAGTCATTAAACTATGATTGAGTATCTGTATTTATAGAATCAATCAACAATTATAGTAATTTTGTGGAATAATTTAAGAAGCCACAATTACAAAGCAATTCAAGAAAATATAAAATCAAACTACTGCAGTGTTTGTGCAATGCACCATACTTTCCTGATATTTATTGTATAGAAGAGGTTTTTTTAAACTCAAACACTATTATAGATATAAAGAGATAGAAATTAACTTAAAGTTGAGTGAAATGTTCACATTTTAATGATTAAAAGGCAATACATAATATAAAAGTGGAAGTGTTAAAAAGAGTTCTATCAAGGCATTTCTATTAAATGTAAAATTATTTACATTATAAAAAGTGCTAATAAACGCATAAATACCCATTAGTCAATCAAGAATGAAGATTGGGGATTAAGAATAATAAAATTAAAATTAAATTATAATAGGCTGAAATTAAACATAATATGGCTATAAACAAATTTACACACCCTGATTAGTTTATTTTATTGAGACAATAATTCGAGCCAATGATTTTAACAATTAGCCAAAACTTTATTAGTTTACTCCAAATATAATTTAATTTTAATTCTATTATTCTTAATCCCTAATCTGCATTCTTAATAGACAATCGGGGTTTTATAATAAGAAATTTTGAGAAATGTTTATTTCATGGAATGTTTTTCTGGCGCCCTGTCATGAAAAGATTCCTGTGTCATGGCGACTTCCCCAATTTGCCCACTTACTGCTCTTATAGTTTCAATGTTGCTTGCATTATCATTTAACGATGCAAACATTTAATGGTGCTATTGTTATTATTTATATGAACAGGGCTTAGATTTCAACTTTAGCATTGCAAGACCTTCTCCTTTGCTTCTAAATAAAAATAGTAGTAGTAGTAGTTAAATACTTTAGGTAAATTAAATAAATGCAAGATTAAATCACATTTTTTAAATACCAACAAGTATAAATGTAGATAATAAGACAACTAAGACCTTTGTTCTCAGGCGGTTCCCCACTTTCATATTTTGTCCTCTTCTTCTTGGGTCTATTAGTGATGCACAATTTCTTCCTTGTTATATTCTTGCCTACCAGATGGTGCCTACCCTTCCACGTCGTTGTTGGTTGGTCTCATTCCTGCATTTTTATCTTCTTTTCCATCTTGAACTGGCTTAGTATTATTCTTATAAGATCCTATTATACTTCTGGTTTTTAGATGATTTAGCTGAATTTCCCTTCTAAATCTGTAAACGCTTGTTCTAATTCTCCATTAAATCACCCTGTAAGCATCTCGAGTTGTCTATGTGTTTATCAAACTCCACTTTTTGAATAATAGGCTCATTTATTTTCTTGCTAGGGTTCGATTATCCAATCTTCAGCTTGCTTTTGAATCCTATCTGTTTGTTAATAGGAACTTTTCTGTTTTCCTCTTCTCTCTTGCCTAACACTTATTGGTCCTTAGTTTTATCTCTATGGGCAAATCGAACCTCTTGAACTGTTTGCCAGAACTATCTCATTTTGATGTAAGTGCTTTGGCTCTCCTTCTGTCTATTTTTCGAATGTTAATTTTTGCCATTTCTTAACTGTCTACTAAATTCTGAATGATTCATCTTCTCTCTCCACTTTAATTTGTCAATTTCTTAATTTTATTAATTAATTATAATTCTCTGATTTCTCAAACTTTTATACTCCATTTATTTTCCCATATTAGATATTTAATCTATAATCATTTTTAATCCAATAAACTCTCATCAAGATCATTTCCTCTATTTATGACTTATGTCAATATAAATAGCTTCTTAATTAGTAAGTAGTACTGGCGATACTCTAATTTTCTTATCTTTTTGCCTATTAATATCATATTAATTATGATTTATATCTATTAGTGACTTTCTATGTCAAATATTATATTCTCCCTCAATGTCATATAAAATGTTGTCGGAACCCCTGCTTGATTTATTAAGTTGCAAAGTTTCATGTGAATTTAATCTAGAAGGACCTTGTTGACGCTGCAGTAATGCCTCATCCCATAATAGATAATTGTTTTTCCTTGACTTACTACCTTCATAGTATCCATAACGTTTTTT
>ARYC01001274.1:0-13310 GCA_000711775.1 Oxytricha trifallax | reverse complement strand
TTGTAGACGTATAAAATTAATCAAAATGCAAATACTTGAAACTTAATATCACATAATTCAATTCACAAATTTGCCAATCTCTCTTTCAAGGTCTTGAGCTGCTCTTGCCTCTCCGGTCCAGGTTCTTGATCTCTTCGCATTCTCCATCCTTTTGTCTGAATTTCAATGCTTCCTTCATCAATGAATCAACGGTGTCCTTGGTGAGGGCGGGCTTGAATCTCTACAGGAACTGAGGGGGGGAGTTGGGGGACGCTCTGCATCAGCATGGCCAGGTCCTTCTTGATTCTCTTCATGACGCTATCTCTTCTCTGCCTTTCCTTGCTTATTGACAGGGGTCTCTTGTCTCTGTCAGCAGCTCGGTTCATGATGTTGTCTACAGTCTCATTATTCTTGATGGGGTCTTAGTTGGTGGGAGGCACTCAGAATGTCTAGCTCAGGAGAACTTCACATTGGGATTTTTCAAATCGTTGAATTTTACAGTGAGCTGTTGCAGGCGAATTCGAATAATTTCAGCAATCAACATAAGTCGTATCGTACCTCGATCGAGAGAGCACAGCCCGAGCTAGCGAGTTACAAATAACTGGACAGGCAGCTGTTTACCATACAAAGATTATCAGAGGAATACTTTTGCTGATGACGCCAGGTAGTTGGAATATTCAAAATCACTCAACCCTCAGAGTCCTCATAAGTCGGCTCCATGCAGTTAGTGCCCTAATGTATGCGACCTTAAGCCAACGCATGTAGAGTGCTGCCCCCAAACAGGCCAGTTTGACTGCCATAGACTAGGGTGCCCAAGAATCCTGATTTAGAAGGGTTTACTCTGATACACTTTAGCACTAGAGTAGTATGAATTTCACTAAGGCGCAATGCACTAGAGCTTCGTGCTATGGCATAAGAGTTTAGTGCCTTTGGCTACTCATGAGTATTCAGGATGCCAACTGGCTTGTTGGCTGAGGCAACGGTATCTGGACAGCAGGCGTTCTTGAGATAATTGCTGGGACTCGCCATCTGATCAGTTATCTTAGGTAATAGGTTACGTTGTGCTCCTTCCCTACATATGGTGTGAACAACTAAGACTGGAATCTTACCTTAATAGAGATGCAGAGACATCCGTGGTGGGATCCAAGAAGTCACCCATGGTTTGGTGGTGTGTCGAATCATCATGAGAACATCCAATATGGCGGCCGCCATCTTCCTTCTAAATACTACAAACGCTATCCAAAGCCTCGTCCACTAATGTCGAATAAGAGAGCGTGGAGCGCAAGCCAAGAATACTGCTAACCATTCGTCAGAGTGGTCCCCGGCTTCTGTTCGCCTTCTGAATGTTGCTCAGGAGAATGCCCAAACGCTGTTTGAAAGATGTCCTTGTTAGTAGTGGATCGTCAAACTTAAGATGGTCAAGCAGCAGATCCTCTGAGGGGTCCTCCAGCAGCTATGGGTCGTCTTGCTGGCTGAGCGGGGCGTTAGAATTAAGGAGCAGTGGTTCATATGTTGGATTCGTGGGGTTGTTAGAGATTTTAAAGTATTATTATAGAGGGGTAGCAGTTTATAATAATTAAATTCTGAATCTCGTCATTTTGGTTGCTTTAGTAGAATAGCCTTTACTACTACTACTACTACTACTACTACTACTACTACTACTACTACTACTACAGGACCCTCTAATAAATTACTAAAGCAACCAAATCGATAATAATTATAATTCACACTTAATTAATTTAATACGTAACCCAAATCTTGTAAATAACAGCATTGGGGTTTTACCCAAATCAAAATTATTAAGTGCAAAATTACAAAAATTATAGTTATAAACTGAGTATAAATATGAAGTCTTAGAGCTTAGATCAAACCATCAATAATGCTGTAGCAACTCCTATATAGTCCAACTATAGCTATAGAGGTTTTAAGAGCTTTATAATAGAAATTAAAATTTGAATTTAAACATGGCGGTCAACTTAAATCGTAGAGCGGCACTTTTAGGAGCAGGTCAATCAATGCTTAACTTTGGTTCAACCAAGAAACAAGAAGTTATATATATTGAGAGGGAGGCAGAGCTAAGAGCTCTTGAATTTGAAGCACAGGTTTTTATTATATAGGTTTAAAACATGAAAGAGAAAGCTGAAATAGAAGTTTAAACATCAATTAAAGATGTTGAGGAAGAAAAGGAACAGCTTCAGATTTAAAGGATTAAAAACTTTTGAATGCTAAGACTGCTAAAATTTTTTCTCTACTGATTCCAGTTCGAAGAGACATATGAAAGAGGTTCACTCTGGAAAGCTAAGGTGTATTTTAAGCATGATAAGGTCGATGGCAGGTAATAGTGCACGACTTGTGAGAAGTCTTATTACTCACTCAGCTAAAGTTAAGAAACATATGCAGAAGCATCACCTAAGTGAGTTCTTGATTTAAGATAAAGAGACTTAGAAATTCGTGCCCGCTAAAAGAAAATCTAATAATCTTGAGACTTAAAAAGAACAACAGGAGAAGCTCAAAAGGCAGAAGCGAATAGAATTAATGAATCAACCTGCTGGTAATGTCTTTTTAGCATGCTTTTAAGAGAGAGCCATGTATATTCCTCACTAAATGCAGTAGACCTTAGCAGTTGTATTGAAAACTACTTACATATTAACGTACCTGCTAAAGCAAAACTCATAGTGGTTGATGACTATGCCTACAAGGTATATCCTTTCAGCTATCTCCTTAAAACCGAGCAGTATCAAAATGAGTTTGCTAACGAATATATTGTACTTAGAGAGGCTTAGAAAAAAGATTGCAAGAATTTGCTCAAGCTAGATGGTGTTATTTTAGGGTTTGGTTTCATCGCGCTAAGGCTAAAAAAGTTTGAAATGACTCTCCGAGATTATCTATATTAAAACAGATACCCAGATGCCTTGAATGATATTCTATCTAATATGATAAAGGGTGTTTAGGAATTTCACGAGCTTGGATACGTTCATAGAGATTTGAAGCCTGAAAATGTTATGCTAAACCTTTGCCCTTTGGTTTTAATGATTTAAAATCAAATAATTTTATCATTCACTGTTTAATACTAAAATCAAACCATCAATCTTAGTCGTGACGTAGACGTATCTGAGTGAGTTGGCGTGGCAATTCTGTGACGTGGCAGTCATGAAGTAGAAAACTCCGAAAAAACCATTTTCGCTATCACCTCGTCTCATCCCAAAATCAAGATGTCACCCACGTCTTTCGACATTTGAGGGACAGAGCTCGTGAGATTCGACCAGAGTGACAGAAGGTGGAGAAAAGCGCTTACCGGTCCCACCGCTGCTGGGAAACGTAATCCCTGTCCTTTCGCTGTGGTAGCTTCAGTTCCCTAACCCGGTGTGGGAGAAAAATCCTTATCGTTGGCTTCAATGGTTTTCGTTTTCTCATTTTTGGAGGCAGAGCGTACCTTTATCCTGCTCCCTATTACCTAGGAAACTGAACTCAAGCCAGGTAACTCATCTAATGCAGGGAAATCTTAGGGTCCAGCTCACTCGAAGAGTGAATGCTGACAGATTGAACCCCGCCGACTGGCCCCTCATGCGTTGCGCCCAGCAACCCCCTACCTGCCCTCGGTAGGCCTTAGTGTAGTAGAAAGCTCTATTAGAAAGTCCTAAGTGGTTGGTACCACCTAGCAATTAACTTTCTAATTTAATATACCTTTGCCCTTTAGAAGTAGTTGTAATTGATTTTAATAGAGCCTTAAGATAAGAGATTGTAACCTTAGCAAAGGTTCTTGGTACTCCAGGTTACTTCCCAATCAGAGAGAAATGGACTAATGGCTCTATTTAGTGGGATGTTTGGGCAGTAGCTGCAATAATTTTAGAGTGCGATATGGAAAGCATGACTTACATTAATACAAAATATGAAAAATAAACAATAAATCTAGCTGAGAAGTACATAAAACAAGATGATGTATGCTAAAAAATAAAGAAGATTGTAGAGAAGATAATAGTAAGAGCTCCAGCATATCCAAGAAAATCCTTAGACGATATGCTAGAACCACTAAAGAAAGCGAGATTCAAGTGATACAACAAAGACAAGCAAGTAAAATTCGTGTGATATAATTTAACTAATACTCATTAAATACATATTAAAGTCTCATTAAACTTGCGTTTTCTTTACTAACCCTAATAAAACCCCAACTTTACCCTACTAATCAAAGCACTTATAAACCTCACTAAGGGGTTTTGATTGCACTGCTCTTAAAGCGTAGTCCATCAACTGTTCGCTCTCATTGTTTGAAAGCTGTGTAATTAAAGCAATAATAGTTGAATTCTTAGCCTAAGAGGAAGTCAAAGTTTTTATAGAGGCATATTGACTATCTTATTAATGAAAAAACTTTGAAGTATTGGGCTCACTTCTCTCTCGACTAACGAGCTATTATGTTTCACCGCCAGTTCCCTGAGTTGAAGATCTCTGCATAATCTGTTGGAAATATTTATAAACGAAACGGTATCTCTTACAAAGGTGTAAATCGTATCAAGAGAGTAATTGATTTTACTCTGCCATTTTACAACAACAACTTAAATTATATTTATAATTAACTGCAGAGAGCCTAATAGAATAATATTAAGTTTATTCATGCTGTCGAGGCTGTGTTTACCTTCAACACTTTCATCTCGAAGTCTTGGTATAAGATGCATAGCATCATAGAAGTATATGACTAGAATGTCAAGGTATAAACAATGGCAATTCTTGGAGGAATTAGCGAGGATACTGGTTTAGAAACTTATCTTATTCATCATTGCTCTATTAAGACAGAGTAGTATATAAAGTTCTTAGAATAGCTGAGAGAGAAGTTCCCTGAATAAGAGATTATACTGTTTGTTGATAATCTTTCAGTTCATAAGACCAAAGAAACAAGAAGAGTTATGAACAACTTAGAATAACGCCAGTGTTCAACGTACCTTACAGTCCATAGTTTAATGGAATTGAGTTCTACTGGGGAATATTAAAAGTTCATTACAAGAAACTGCTGCTATATCACTTGATGCATGACCTACCTATCGACACAGTAAACTTTATTAAAAGCTCAGCGAAGAGAGTAGATAATTTGTTGGCTTAAAAGTGTGCTAAAGAAGGGAGAGTGAATGTATATAAATAAGTTTTGTAGTTAAGTTAATGAATATATAAGTCACATTTAAAATTCTTTAGAGGGAGCTGGCTTCTCTTTCTTTTCTTCTACTTCTTGCTTCCCTCCTCCTAAGTTTCTTCTCTTACTGCCAGCTCCAGCATCTATGTTCATTGACTCTGGTGGCTGAATATTTGAATAAAGTCTCTTGCTTACTTTATACTTTGTCTGCGACTTTCGCTCTCTGTGAAGCTTGCTCTATTCCTTCATCAAGAAGATGCCAGTACCAGGTTTTTCTAAAGAGTTAAGCTACAAATCTTACTTGAAATATAAGGGTGCTTCTGCAGCTCTGATAGCCAGCTCTCACTTATCTTGATCCCTTGTTTATCCTTATCTTCTGAAGAGATGCTGTACCTTTTCTTATGAGATTCTTGAATAATTTCTTTCAAGTAATCACCTTTTATTGTTGCAAGTATGCCAAAGAAGTAGTTTCTTTCAGGAAGTTTATTTGACAACTGCTTCTTTGTAGGCAGGTACAACGAAACCTCTGGGTCATTCATTGCATTATCATATAAATTAGTCACAGAGATTTCAGGATAGTTTGGAATCTCTGCAAACTTTACATCTTAAGTTTTTAATGCTTTCTTCTCTTCGCAGAGTATGCTCTTAAAAATGAAATTTTAGTACCTTCCATCGTTGGGAGGAACAAACCAACTACATAATCAAGATTAGTTACTATGAGATCATTACCTTGCTGCACCAGGTAGCGGTGCAAATCCTCCTTGCTTCTAAATCTTTGAATCAATTCTTGTGCTTGCACTCTTTTCATTGCATCATTCATTGACTCCATCTTGTTTACAGATCTAAGAAATGATATTCAAATTTAAGTTTATTGATTTCAATTATTTACTTCTGTAAAACTTACTATTAAATATTGGCATCCTTTAGGAGGTCAACCTGTTAGAAGGATATGGAGAAGGTTTTGAGAACTGGTTTCAAACTTGAGAGATTGATATCAATTTCTACTGTTATAGTTCCATATTTTAAATTTAAATTGGTACGTACTTAATTAGGAGCAGCTCTTAAAATGCTAGTACTTAATTAGGGGCATTAATTAATGCTAGTACTTAATTAGGAGCACCCTAATTTTAATCATAAAATTACAAAATACTTCCTAAAGCAGTACGTACTTAATTAGGTGCACCTCCTAAATCGGTACGTACTATAATCAACTTATTATTGAAAGTAAAAATGGTTAATTCCTCACCCATATATAGATTTGGATCGTCTCTTAACACTCATAATTCTTCTCTAATACTCTAAGAACTTTCCTTGAAACTTAAAGGCTTGCAAAGCTCTCATATAAGCTCTCAGTTATAGAGGCAGTTTTATAATTTTAAATTCAAATTTAAATATGAGCGCTAACATTTTAAGAAAAACAGCAGCACTTCCATTTAACTAAATGAGACTTACCTTTGGGAGCAATAAAAAGTGTGATATCTGCGAGATGGACTCTCATAAAGAACTACCAGAGCTATCACTTGAGGTCTCTGTTATTAAAATAGAAATTAATAATAGAAAATAAATGGCAACAAGTGTGTGGGAGACAGAGAGGAGGAGAAAGTTAGAAATGAAATTTCAATGTAAGCAGAGTAAGTTGAAGTATATTTTTGTGAGAAGTGTGAAAGAGATTTTACTCATAAATCTAGCTGGTACAGGCATATGAAGGTCCATAAGGAAGCTAAGCCTACTTTATACTTAAAGCACGACAAAGTTGATGGAAAGTATGATTGCTTTGAGTGCCATAAACAGTACTCTCACACAAGAGACTTAAAGAAGCATCTTTTAAAACCCACAAAAAGAAATAGAAGTTGAAGATTAAGACACTCAACTGAAGTTGCTCAACAAATGAAAAGCAAGGGAGCCTCTATAAGTTGCTGAGCTTTAACAAGCAAGTGAATCAGAGTATGTGAGGATTGCACGCAACCTCTTAGCATCAGAGGTCACTAAAATCATGATTAAAATATAATACAAGAAAATTCTAGTACTTGCATAGATTGATTTAGATACTTTTCTCTAAAGCTACCTAATTGTAGAGGACTCCTATGACAAGTAAGTTATTAAGGATCATCAGTATGCTTACAAGGTATATCCTTTCAACTATCTCCTTAGTGATGATAAATATTAAATGGAGTTTACTAATTAGTATTAAGTACTCACTCAGTCTAAGTTTAAAGAGTGCAAATACTTAATAAAGCTAGATGCTGTTCTCCTAGCCAAAGATCATGTAGCTTTCAGACTACCCTTCTTTGAAATGACACTCAGAGATTTCATAACTGATCAAAGAAATCATAGATAGCTTGCATTTATATCAACCTTAGCTATACAAGGTATCAAAGAGCTTCATAATTTAGGCTTTGTTCACAGAGATCTCAAGCCTGAGAATATAATGTTGAACTTTTCACCAGTAAGAGTAACAATTATTGATTTCAACAGAGCCTTAAGAGTGGAAGTATCAAGGCTTGGAAGTGTAATGGGAACTCCAGGATATTATCCGGAAAGGGAAGACTGGAGAGATGGAGACTAACAGTGGGATGTGTGGGCTTTAGCAGCAATAATAATAGAGTGTGATATGCCTCGCAACGATTACTACTCTACAAGGTGCGAGAAGGATGCAAGGCAAAGAATAAAGCAATTTATTGACAAAACAAGAGTGTCTCAATCAATGAAGCAAATGGCAGAGTCAATAATAATAAAACCAAACTCAAGATCAGAAATATCATTAGAGTAGATAGAGTTGTGGTTAAGTAAGATAAACTTCAGACCTCTCCCACATGATCCAAAAGTGCATTTTGAGTGATAAATTAAATAAATTTACTATAAATTTCACATTAAAAGCTATTAATAACCCCAACCCCTAACAAATTCCCTACAAATCAAAGCACTTATAAACCTCATTAAGGGGTTTTGGGTTTTTATTTAAGCAGTCCCATTTATTTCTTAAAGGAAGCTGAGAGCCAATATTTATAAAGTCACTTTGACAATAAAAAAACTTTCCCTTGAAGTAACTTATGCCAATTATACCAAATATCAAGAAAAATAAAAATAATTAATTAAAAAGAAATGGAAAAGAGCGGGGACTAGATGGAGGCAAAACAAGAATAGCCAGGAGGCAGAAGGAAATTGCCAGTATTTATGAAAAAAGGAGGAACTTCCAAACCAAATAGCCAAACGTCGATGAAGGACTACTTTGAATGTTCAAAGGGAGACCGCAATATTTAGCAAACCAACAGCCAAATAATTCAAGTCTAAGTGCCAAATAAAAATATAAAAACATTAGACAAGTTCAGTATACAATTGAACAACAACCGATAACTTCATTTCTATCAACCAGTAAGAGAAGTTGAAGGGTGGGCTAGGAGAACCGAGAGATTTGCCGAGGACTAAAGGAGCAAGAGAAGATCAACAGTGATTAACAATAAGAGATAGATCTCAGCATAATCAATCGAGCTAAGTATATGCCTTTAAAATATAAGAGGGATAAACTCAAAACTCAAACAGGACCAAATGATGAGAGAAATAGAAGACAGAAAGCCAGACTTCATAGGGCTTGTGGAAACGAGACTTCAGAGATTGGTCGGAATTAACAATAAGAATATCGCTCAAACTTAACTTGCGAGAAATGGTGGAGTTCTAGTATTGAACAACGGGAAGTTCCACATGAAAACCATCAAAACTCTCAGATAATTTTTAGCGTGGACAATACTAAACGTGGGAGGCTACCCACTACATATTATTACAGCGTACATCCCCCCCTACTGCAACGATGAAGTAAAAAATTACAAAACAGACTGATATATATGATAAAATCCCTAAAACAAAAGTGCTAAAGACAAAGAATAATAGTCATGGGGGACTTCAACTTTCATATTAAAGAGCTAAGCAAGAGACTTAATAAGGAGGGACTTAAGGAATCTATTCCACATGGAGTGGAAACTCATACTAAAGGAAACTAACTTGATTAAATATTTTCTAATGTAGAAACTATTAGTTGGGAAACTTACCAACTCAGACTGACAGACCACAAAATGCTGCAAGTAAAGCTTAGAATCAAATTCTAAGACAATGATCTAAAACTCTCAGACAAGGAGGGTAATATAAGAATCTCAGATATTAGGAAACAATGCTGGAAAGCATTCATAGAGGAGGGAAGAGAACTAACAGGAGAGGACCTTGAACGTCCAATTCAACAATGCTTCCAAGACAGACTTGAAAAACATCATAAGGAAAAAACTGGTATCAGCAACCCCCAGAATGGGCAATTAAGAATAGAGTGGGAAACATCAAAAACGTTTTTCGAGATACAAAGCTACAGTGGGGAGATGCTATCAGAGACATGGAGCACTGCTTGGATAGAAACAATTGAAAGAATTCTATCTAGTAAAGAGGCTCACAAAGAGCCAAAAATAATCACAACCCATCAAAGGGTTGACAATGTTAGAAGAAAGAGTCGAATTAGGAGAGTAAACAAAAAAGAGAATAGTAGAATTCTACAATTAGCTGTTTAAAGACGATAGAGAAAAGAAATTTGAGCCTGGGACGAAATAAGACATGTTCATGATTGACGAAGAGAACAAAAAGATATTCTGTTAGAGCATGGATGTCGAGAAGAGCATTAAGGAATGTAATTTTAACAAAGCAATAGGCCCAGATGGCTTCGATGGAAAAATATTAATGAAATCGGAAAAGATATTTAGGACTGTAAGTAATAGAATAGCAGATTGGCTCAACTCAGCAAAAATACCTGAATACATCAAAGAAGGGAGATTAATTTTACTGAGCAAAAGTCAAGGCGACCTATACCCAGAAATATCCAACACCAGACCCATTGTGATTAATTCACATCTAAGCAAAATTGTGGAGAAAGTGATCATCAACAAAATTCAAGAGAACAAGAGTGATTTGCTACTTACTGGTAACTACCAGAATGGGTTCAAGGAGAACAAGAGTACTCACATCAACCTAGTGAGATTATTAGAACATATCAAATGGTCGAGAAAGAAGAGTAGTAGTAGGGAAGCATACTTATTGGTAGATTTACAGAAGGCGTATGACTCGGTCTGGAAAGACAAGCTAATGACAATCTTGAGGAGCAGAGTTAAAAGTGATAGTGATGCGACAACAGTAGCCCTGATCGAGGAACTATACAAGAACAACAAGATAAAATATGAAGGGGAAGAGATATTAACCTAACAAGGGGTAACCCAGGGGAGTAGACTTTCACCAATGCTTTTTAACATCTATTTATAAGATGCCCTTTACTCTCAACCAGAGCTATTATCTCTCATTAAATAAGGCAAATTAATAGCATTTGCAGATGATTTACTGATAAATATCAGTGACCAGGAACAGTTTAAAAGAGTCCTGGAATGTTTCAGAAAACTAGAAAAGTCACACAATCTGAAACTAAACTAGAAAAAGACAGTATTTCTAAGTGACGCTAAGAAATTTGAAAATGTATTTCAAATTGAGGGAATTCACAAAGTAAAAGAAGCTAAATATCTTGGATTAAACATTTGCTTGAACACTTAATAGCTTCTAAGAAATACTTGGGAAGAATTAAAATAGAAAACTGCGTTTTATCAAAGACTTACAAAGTCGAATAATCCAACAATTTGTGACACTATAATGATGGCATAAATTAGATCGTTGCTAATTTACAAATACACCCCTCTTGTAGGTGCTTAATATGTCAAAATAAGCGAAATAGAGAATATGGAGCTGCAGCTCAAGAGAATTGCATTCAAAACTTCGAGAGACATACCCAACAAAATTTTAAGAAATGTCACCTAACTTAAAGAGACAAACACTAGCGAAATTATTCAAGAGTTAGTCTAGAAAAACCTCAAAAAGATAAGATTGGATATAGGGTAGTTTGTAAAAAAAAAGAAGTTCCGTAGGTAATATAAGAAAATGGAAAAGCTTTGTAAAGAAAGAGAAAACTTTTCATAACCAAAAATGTGATGGATACGATGATGGCCTTGAGTCAGGGTAGAACGATTGTAAATTACGGCATGAGTCATTATTGTAATATTCACAAAGTCATGGTTGACTACAACCACTTAAGGAACTGTAACCTTATCACACTGGAGGAGACCCCACAAGATTCTCTAAATAAATAAGAGAGAACAGATTAGTTGACATGGAAAGCCATACTCAGATTGAGATTATCTCTAACATGATTTGGTTAGATCAGAGAATAAGAAAACTAGAACATCACGAGTACTACCAACCAGTAAAGAGAACATTTAGAGTAACCTATGTCAAGAAAAAGGAAGTGGAATATGACGAAGAGAAATTACAGTAAGTTCAATCTACTTGAACATTCAAATGAAAGAAACTCCAAGAGTATATTTAGATGGAAAACTCAGTAATTACATCTATATATACGAAGTTGTTGTATTTCGTACATTTTAATTTACCTCAAGTTACTAACTAACTAACTAACTATCAAGAAAAATAGAAGCATAATAATAGTAACATTCGCAATCTATGGTATTGCTTAAATTAGAGCTTTAACTGCTAGCTATAGACCTTCATTTTTACTAACAAGCCTCAGGCCTCTTACAACTCTAAATATCTTAAAAATCTTAAAACTACTTGATAGTGGGGTTAAGGAAATTATTGAGAAAATTATAATCACAAAGTCTAAAGCATTCCAAGAGTTTCTTAAGTAAGAGAATTTTTTATTCATTACGAAGCCGAATGCGATGATTTTTGCTGTTGCTTCTATGCAAAAAATAATAGTTGTTGCTACATCTATATTATATAGAATACCCACTAATTTTGAATCTGGATCGTTCAATGGGTTCTCAATGGCAAGCTAAATACTTAAAATGTACATAATATTAATTAAATTTACTTGAGACCATTATGATAATTATGATGAACAGATCAAATTTAGAATTTGTAACAAGTTTGAAGCAAAAGCCTCTGATCTTATTCGTCTATTTGAAAATATATAAGGACTCTCCAAACATTTGTGGATCATCAGATTCATCGCTTTTCTTTTAAAAATTATTTAAGGACCCTCTCTTTAAGTTGCTTGAGGGGTTTGAACTATTAATATTAGAAATCAATCTGTTTGCAGACATTAAACTGTTATCAAGATTAATAAACAAAAATAACAAATAAGTAAATATAGATCCCTAGAAGATTCTTAATCTATTTATCTGATTGAATTAAAGTCTGAAATGCTTTAGTTTAACTTTTATTTAGATTTGAAACACTTTTAGAAGCACCTCTACTTTTTCAAGTATGATACTACTGCTTATTTTATCTATGTCCATAAGGTAAACTTTTTCTTTTTTTTGTTAATTTCTTCTTTCATCTCTTAATTTAGACTTTCTTCATCAAAGTTTTCAAGTAATATTGTAGAAATACATTTGAATTTGGAAAATTAATTATAATTAAATTAATAATAAATCAAAATCGTGGCAGTTAAAGTTGGCCAATTTAAACGATCTAGGGCTCATTTGATAGAGAATTCAAAATTAGCTGGACTTTGTTATTGGCGGTACTATTTTATTGCATCCCGAGAGCGAGATAACTCGACTTTAATTAAACTCAACTAAATTCATTAAGTTATATCCTCACATTAAAGTCGAGTTATCTCGCTCTAGGGATGCAATAAAATAGTACCGCCAATAACTATGTCCAGCTAATTTTGAATTCTCTATCGAATGAGCCCTAGATCGTTTAAATTGGCCAACTTTAACTGCCACGATTTTGATTTATTATTAATTTAATTATAATTAATTTTCCAAATTCAAATATATTTCTACAATATTGCAGGGGATACAATTAAATAGGAAAATTATATCAAATACAAAATATAAAAAATTATTTGCAGTTAAAGATAGCCAAAATATTAAGAAATTAAGAACATTAGATAAAATTAAGATTGACAGGACTTACTTTCTTTTAAAATAGTATGTGAGATCATTTTAAGAGTGAATTATTTCTATGTCTTTATAAAATTCCTTAATATTAATTGAACTATGTACTCGAATTAAAGTCTAGTTTTTTAGCTACAAGGATTAATAAAAAATAGTATCAAACTTTAATGATAAATTTCATTTGATTGCCATATTTTAATAATATGAGGCTAATACCATTAATTTTTAATAATTTATTAGAACTATTAATTTACTTATTCCTAATTTAAGTTAAT
>ARYC01001273.1:0-31409 GCA_000711775.1 Oxytricha trifallax | reverse complement strand
CGATATGTCTACTCATCTAATCTTGATGTTCATTATAAAAGACTGCCTTACTTAAATCAAGATAATTCCATATTTATTCAATGAAATTATTTTACTACTTTTAATGAATAAATAATTAATGGAAATACATGTTTTTTAAAAAAAGATAGTTTCCTGACAAGATTCATATCTCTGGGGTCAATCCCAGGCAAGCACAAACCCCAAGACAGCAAATAAGTCTATATTCAAGCAATTGAAATCGAGGGAATCCAAAGGATATAGGCTTAAGATTTATATGGAACTCATTAAGTAATGGAGCTCAACAAAGACTATACTGTAAACCCTTATATTTCTGGTGAGATTTTTGAAAAAGTTAAAAGTCCCCTGCAAACTGAAATTTGTTCGTTTGATCTCGAGAGCATGTTGAAAATTGCATATGATAGAAAGTTGTAAATTGGAGAGGAATTATTATCTAGAGAAGAGGCTGAAGAACGAGAAAGAGCTTAGAAGAGATATGAACAATCGCATCATGAAAAACTGAATCAAATTAAAGAATAAATTGGCGAGTACTAACAAGAAGAGAGAACTATCTATGTGGGAGGATTTGATAGACACTTGGCTATTGAGGATCTACAAAACTTTTTAACTAAATATGGTAAAATCAAGAATTTACAGAGATAGTTTGATCAGAAAGGTCACAGTAAGGGCTACGTATTCGTGGAATACGAGACCAAAGAAAGCGCTGAGGCAGCTGTGAATGAAAGTGGGCGTGCAAATATTCTGGGAAGAAAACTCATTATGAATCATAAGATGAGCAAGGTAAAAGTAGTTGAAGACAAAGATTGTTGGTTCTGCTTCGATAACCCTAATATTGAGAAGCATATGATATTCGATATAAGAGATCAATTTTATGCTGCTCTTCCTAAAGGTCCAGTGACAGATGAACATATACTGATAATACCCAAAAAGCATATTGGCCACTCTTTAGAACTTGATAATGCTCAAGAAGAAGAGTACCTGCAAATGAAATAAGACTTACTAGAACTAGTCAGCAAAAAGAATGGCTTAGACTATATCCTATTCGAAAGAAATGTGCCTTTTAAATTTCAAAAAGCTTTACACATGAACCTGCAAATCATAGCACTCCCCTCAGACTCATCGCTTGAGATGCGAGTTCGTAAACTTCTAAAAGTCTTTGAACAGCAGCAAAACGTAAAATTCATTGAGATAGAAGATAAAGAAATGGACTTGAGAGGAGCCCTGAAAAATGATCCCACTCAGCATTTCTTCTACTTGGAGATACCAGGCATGAAAACAGCAAGAGGAAGACAGAAAATCAGATTTTATTGTGTGATTGAGGAGGGGAAAACTAGGTTTGATCTCTAATTTGGTAGAGTACTCGCTTGCCATTTAAAATGGAATTTAAAATTTAATGATTATTTTATTATGAATTGTTTCATAATATTAATTATACTCAATGCTAGAGAAAAGCTGAATTGGAAAAACTGCGTATTAGATAAAGACGCAGAAGAATAATTAGCTAATAAATTTAAGAAAGAACTGCAAGATTTAATTAAAAATAGAAAGCAATAATGATGTTAAAGATATTTTGATACATTTTTTTTTGCAATTAATTAATTAGAAAAATCCTTAATTTAATTATTAAAAAATTAAAAATCTTAACTATTAAATCATTAATTAGGTTTATATCTAACTTATTTTAGCATCTTTCTTCATTGTTATTTCACGAGAGATCAATAAACTATTCATGTTCATCAAGAATCACTGGCAGTTCATCCTCATCAAATTCCTCATCATCATCATCTCCATCATTATCTTTCTTCATTTTCATTCCTTATATCAGCATATCTCTCATCTATTTGGCATCTACTTTAACGTGATTTTTCGTTTATATACTGCCATTTAAGCTGTCAATTTACATTTAATTTTCATCCTAATTGTTATTAGTTCTGTTCGACCTAATATCTTTCTCCTCATTTAGCTTCATTTACTGCATTAATCTGTCCTCCAAACTCATAAATGGCTTGAATCCATACTCCTCCACCAACATTTACTTCAATTTTGCTACTCTTTACTTGATTCTCTTACTCACTCCTCCACTAGTTTAATCGTATAATGTTGATACCACATTTGTCGTTTAGATTTATTAATCTTCTTCTTATACAACCACAGCAGGTTATTCCTCACAAATTTTTATGAATTAGCGCATGCAGTCATTAATGAAGTTTTGCTTTGAGAGTTCAGCTTGGAAGAAATCCTTAGGCAGCTGGCGTGTTTACTCATAAACAATGGGGATAAATTTGTAGAATAGATCCTGAGTCATCTGGTCTGATTGGGTTAGAGCTTAATCGCAAGTGGTCAGCATGGAAATCATGCGTTTCCACTATTCGTAGGAATCTAGGTTCTCACCTAATAGGAAAGTGACAAAAGCGAATTGCAGTTCACCAAGAAGCAAATTGGAGTTTTAGTTGTATTTAAAAATAATTTCAATATATATGCAGCTATGAATTAGAGATATCATAATCTATGTAAAAATCATTACATTAATAATATAAATATTCCTTATACAGAAGATCATTAAGTATCATACTTTTATCAAAGTTAGCTTCAGTAAGTGCACTGCCAGTCAGCCCTTGCACAATTTTCCTCTATGGAATATGTGTATAATACAAATTCCCATAAGCTTCCTTATATTTATACTCTTTTTCTCTAGCTTTCTATTGCCTTTTCTCTTCTTATTCAAGCTCTTTCTGTATTGCCTATATTGTATTTTCTAGGTCTTAGTCGGGGTCCATTTCTTCAACTTTTTATTGTTGATTTTCTTATTTATCTTGAGGGATCTGAGGTGAAGATTTTTGTTGATCCTCTTATATGCGATTTTTGCGCTCATTTTCCTCACTAAGTATAGTATGATTTGAGTTTACTGATTCAATTCTATCAATAACTTCTTTGCTTATGAAAGAAGAAAGACCTTGCCATTGTTAGAAATTTTGCATGGGGTAAACTCCAAGGTACTTATCAAAATCCATATTTCTGACACCTTCCTGATAGGAAATTTCTTCTTGTTAGTCCTAAACTTTCTCAAATTCTTGCCTCTCAGAGTTCCATTTCCTCACTATCACATCCTGCTTGGTGTAATATATTTCTGAATCTATACTCTCCTCCTATTAACTATCTCTAATCTCTTGAGCTTCATTAATGAAAATGAAAAATCCCATTCTTGCAGCAAATTCCTCATCTTAAAGTGCGTAATAAACGTAGTGAGCGCCTGGTGGGATCAATTTGATACCCTTGAAATTGGGGCCAGTCTGCCAATATTGATTGTCTATACCAAATTGCATATTCATTGGCGCATCTATCAACAATAAAAATCCATACTTTTTAATCAAAGTGTTTGCTTAGATTTGGAATTGGTCTCTCTATTCTTTTTGCTTTTAATCCATTTATTTACTGAAATTGAAGTATTAATTATAAAATTGTTTAAATCTAACTAAAATTATAGCATAAACAGTAAATTTAAAAAGGATTTAACAACTAGTAATTTGATTTTAATAAATAAAGCCAAAATTTAATAAGATAAAAAGCATTGATAAAAATGTTCGCAATAACGAAAAAATCTCCAACTAGATATGGAAATCAGAGAAAAGAATTGCTTTTCAATCAAACTGGTACATCTACAGGGTCTACGATTAGCTCTTCAAGAAACTTCAACAATACATTGCAAAATAGCAAGCGAATGATCCACACATATCAAGCTATAAGCCAGAAAAAACCGACATTAAAAGCAGGAAGCGATTACAATACAGTTGTTATCTAAAATAAAAATTAGTCAAATACTAGCAGCTCGTAAATTAGTAACAATCAAAATCATAATTCAAGCATTGGAGCTGTACCTTCAACTACAGCTTAAACTAAAAATTAGCAAAGAAATATGAGTTATACATAAAGAGTTAGACCTGCAGCTTCAAAAAGCCCTCCTGGCGAGAAAAGATCTCAAAATACTTCATTAGCATTGGATAGTAAAATATTCAGATAATAGCAATAAAATGAAAGTTAAATTTCCCAGAATAACAGTAAAATTTACCTTAATTATCAGACTTCATAATCTAATGCTCCAAGCAAATTGCAAACCTCTTGCTCTTCTACAGTTTCCTTGCATCAATAATTATAAAGCATGAGCATAAATACTGGAAGAAATCCTGCTTCAAATTTAGGCTTTCATCACTCTGAAAATCAGATTCATTTTAACCGTTCTAGACAAACTAGCCCACTCGGCATAAAATAAGTAATTACTCCACACCCAAAACTTCTTGAGCCAGTCTTATCAGCAAACAAACGAAAAAGTTAAAATCACAGCGATTATTCACCCACGAAATCTAATATGTCTCGATATTCACAACACTCTTAATAGAATTTAGTTCATTTGTAGAAGCAAAGCTTATCAAGTTAGGACATGAGTTTAATTAAAGTGCAAACTATCCTAAACGAGAACTTACCATAAACTTAGATAGTAATTTAAGACTAGTAGATTAATCATAGATCAGCTCACTACAAGTACCTATTTAATAGTAAAAACTCAACAGAAAGTAATAATGCGAGCAGTGTCCCATAATCTCAATGCTTTGACTAGATGCTAACGAAGTCTAAAAAGTAGAATGTTGATAAATAAATCCATCCAAACCCAAATAAATTAGTGAAAGCTAAAATACTCAAACCTGGTTATTAAGATGACGACTTCGAATTGCTGCATCCTGAGTAAGAAGACGAAGACAATCAGATAAAGCAAAGCATTTTAGTGAATTAAAGCATCGATGTGCCATTTAAATGCTTTCAACAGAAATACCTCCCAAAAGGAATGTGGCCTAAGAAATTGAGTGACATTAATTCATCAAGAAATAGCTAAGATAAAGAAAACCAAGGCAGTTCTTTATTAACAATGCAAAACTTGAAGAAAAATCTCAAACACATTACTTAGGAAATGATCACGGGTACTATAATAAGTAGCAACTAATTAAATAATACAAATGACCATAGCGAAGAGCAGTAGTAAGACGAAGTTATGACTTATGAACTCTATAAGAAATATCTCAAAGAAAAACAGAATCACTAAGCAACTAAAAAAGTGCTGGATAAAGCTATAGGATTAGCTTCAGTTCTTCTAAAAGAAATCTAAAGTCTGGAAATGAAGCAATAAATGCAGAGTCCCTCTAGAATTTCTAATGTTAACCCACTTATGTTTAGTGTTGATACTATGAAGTCATTAGAGCCAGCAAATCTTTTAAGTAAGAGAGCATCGATTAGAGATGATATGAAGGAAATACATGAGTTAACTAGAATGGTCATGAAGGAAAATTAATAATGAAATATTGCTTTAAAACTCCGCAAGTTATTTAAATTTTATAATATAATTAATAAATGATTTTATATGGAAATATAGAAATTGTTTATAAGACAAATAAAGAAGATATAAAGATATTTATACTTTATAAAAATAATAATTTATTTTTTTATAATATTTTATATAACTCCACTAGCTTTAAATTAATGAAGTATTTATATATAATTTTTCCGAATAAATTGAGAATTTTATCATTGTTTGGAATGGCTGAGTGTATAAAATAGTATTACTACAACAATATCAAATATATTTGACCATATGGATGCTTTAATGATAATACTATATAAATAATAAACATTTTGGCTATCTCTATTTTCGAAATCCATGTTTAGAAATTTTTTTAATTCATATTAAACTTTTTAAAAATAAAATTTTAAATATAAACTAACTTATCCTAAAATAAAAATTTTCTTTAAAGATAATTTCATTACAAATATAAATTAATTACTATGATTAGATTCTATTTTATTAAGAATGAATGTAAGTTAATCTTTGAAGAAAAAATAAAAATTTAAAATAAAAAGGGGGGTACTTTAACTTTAAATCACAAATTATGCAAATCAAAATTAAGGACATATTAATCAAATCTTCAGTGTTCCCAATAATTTTCGCTGCTCTAGACTTCAGGTGGGCTTTGCTGCTCTCTTTCTTAGTCCTAACTTTCTACAAAGATCTCATTGGTTTTATCACTAAGCTTAAGCCAATGCCAGTTATGGACCTTTGCACGTTTTTTACCTCGACAAACACAAATTCCAACATTATGTCTGTGATCTACTTGGAACCACTGAAAACAGAAAAGGCTCGGTAGAGAATATCTGAGCTTATGGCTAAGCTACCTAAAATGAGATATTCTATAGTTGACATCCTTGGAGACTACTATTATAAGGAACTTCCTCAAAAGGGGCTTATAGATGTTATATTCAAGGAACTGCCCAAATCAGAGTGGCTTAAAAACGACGATGAAATCAATAAGTACATTTAGTAAACTATCAACATACCTTTTGATTTCTCAAGACCACAATTCCAGCTTATATGGCAAGAAAATTATCAGAACAAGTTCTCAGTTTTAATTTGGAAACAGCATCACAGCTTTTGTGATGGTGCCTCAATTGTTTCCTTCATCAATAGTACTGCAGAGAAGTATGATATTGATGCTTTAATTCCAATTAAGAGAATAAGTTTCTGGCAAAAACATTGTATAATGCATATTTTTATGATAAACTTTTCCTCAGGCTTAGCATCCCAATTTCCTTCGTAAATTTGTTTTTTAGTGCCTTATCTACAAGACCTAAAATAAATCCCTTACACGACGGTAAAAGATAGCTAAGTGGCAATAGACTTTGTGCTCTTGGGAAATTTTATGAGTTCAGTGACGTAAAGCAATGTGCTCGTGCGTAAAAAATTACAATCAACGATTTAATTACTTCCTGTCTCTCCTCTTCAATTAAGGAATATTTTGTTTCTAAAGGAGACTCAAGATCTGACTCAATAAACCTAGTGATTCCTGCAAATATCAGATTCGAGCATTACAAATCGCTTGAGGAATTAAAGTTAGAGAATAAATTCGCTGTAGTTCCTCTGAAAATTCCTCTTATCGAAGATATCAATAAGTCCATGAAAGAAATACCAAAAGCAACTAAGAAACTTAAAACTTCCTTTAGAGATGTCTACTCCACATATTTCCTAACCAAACTAGCAACTAAGTACTTCCCTAGCTTCTTAAATGTATTTTAAATCTATAAATAAACTTACTTCAATGAAAAATTTCTTTTCTTCTTCTGCTAATGGTATGTGAATTACACTTCATAAGCCTTCACTATGGCTTTTTCAAATGTCCCAGGAATTTTAAAACCCATTTACTTCAAAGGGGCTTAGCATTTAAGAGCCCAAAACTACGTCCAAGCTAATGGTCACTGTGGAATGACTGTCTGCATCTTCACCTTCGTAGATAAGGTGAGAATCACAGTAAACGTGGATGACACTATCATGCAAGAGCCAGAAGTCATTATTAAACTTATTGAGAAGTATCTGGATTAATGTATGAGCATATCAGGCATTCAACCAAATTTTGAGAATTTCGAGGATAGTGACGGATAGGAACAAATCATGACATCACCACAATTAATTTTATTACATATTGACTTGCAATTTCAAAGAAGGGTATTAATTTCATATTTGTGTTTTTAAAACTTAAAAACACAATAAAATGATATTAAAAATTCAAATAATAATCAAAATAGTGACTATGTACTCTCAACTGACACCTCAATTCCAAACACTCCAACTAAAGAAAACAGTAGATTTTCTTCTGTTAAGTGAATTCCGAGAGCTTATTTTTTTTAAATATCGTTAAAATACTCATTAAAAAAAGATAAAATTTAAACAAATAAAGCATTGTCTTGGTAATTAAGGAATTGATTCTTATACTCTATATAGGTATTCATTAGAGAAATATAATAAAAAAAAGAACCTTGTTCTAATTTTATTTTCATTAATGAAGCATTAGATTCTTGAGAGTCATTAAATAGCAATTCAAGATTAATAAGTTAGAACCACTTTTTCTAATTTTGAATGTTAATCACAAAAATTCAAATCTTTACTTAAATTAATCTAAATATCAAACTAAAAATCATGCATCCCAATCCTTTTTTTAATTATTTAATTTTAATGTTTATAAATATGTGAAATTAATATAAAAATCATTATTTTAGCTTTTAATCATAATTTGCACTATAAAATTCTATAATAAATTACTGTATAGATTAAATTTGTGGTATATTAAGCATAATAGAGAAAAAGGAAATTTGAAATTGATTGATATATTTAAATTCACTAATATTGGAATAATAAATTAAAATTTTTAAACAAATGAAAAAGTCACTGAGTCTACTATTTTCTCTAGGTGTCTCGCTTACTTTAGTAAATATAGGAAACATCTAATCATTAAATATTATCATATTAATTAAAAAATAGATCTGCAAAATATTGATACTCCTATTATATATTTATAGTTGCATTGAATTTATTAAAAAGTTACTTCGATATTATAAACCAAATATAATAAATTAATCCAAGGAAGTGAATTTGAAATTTAAGAGTACTTATTGCGTTAAAGATCCCATCTACTATGCGCTAGAAGCTTAATATTTCCAAAACCCTGTGACATTCTGGTCATAAGCGCTAACTTTTAACTCAAATACCTATCTCTAAGACCATCCTATGGCAAAGTACTAATTTTTTCTTAATTAATTCTTTAAATCTAATTTATAATATGGAAATTTGAAAGCACTATGACAACCCAGATGATCAGCACAGACTAGAATATTACAATCAACTCGAATAATAAGAATCCGCACTGTTTGATACCTAACTATGCCCACTCTGGATCAAAGTGCTTAGTAAAAACTCTAATAATGGAGATAAAATAAATTTCAGAACAGTCAACAGTCAAGGTGGTCATTCTAGTACTAATATTCATTAAGACATTAATCAGGAGGCATAACTTGATCAAAATAATTAAATAATACAAATCATATTTTATAATAATTCAAAGAATTCATTAAATGCTAAATTTGTAAAATAGTTACTTTGTGAAAGATATCTTTTGTGGAATAGACAAATATCTTAGTAAACCTTTCCATTTATGAAATTGTTAAAAAGTATTTTAAGTTTTGGTCGCATAATTTTAAGGTTTTAAGATTTTCTTAAGTTTAACCAAAAACAAGATACTACTAAACTTAACCAAGGATAATTACCCTCTTCACTCAATGATGATGAAGATACTTAGTACCTACCCCTAGCAGCTTAATACTTCAGCCATTTCGACACTTTAGATCCTCAAAACGATAAATATCTCATCCAGAACTTCAACGACCCTGAGGTCTTAGTGGTATACCTGGATTTCACAGATAAATCCCTCGATATATCACATGTTTTCAGCAAACTTGATAATAAAAACATCGTACTTAGGTATAAGTTTATGGGAGACTGCATTAAATAAGGGCGAGATACTGCTACTGAGCTGCTCAGAGGTGTTGGCATAGACTTGAAAGTGTAAAACCCTTAAAGTAAAATGAGAAATGGGGATGATTTGTTCCTTGATAAAACCCCATAGATCAATTAAAAAGCGAGGATTGGAGTTAAGGACAATTAAATTAATAATTAATAATTATTGGCGTATAATTAAAATGTTAGGGGTAATTATTAAAACTATTGGCTCGATTAATAGTCCTTATAAAATAAACCAATCAGGATGTGTAAATTTGATTTTAGCCTAATTATAATTAATATTAGCCAATTAAAATTAATTTTTTTAATCTAATTGTTCTTAACTCCAATCCTCGCTTCTTAATTGATCTATGGGGTTTTACCTTCTTGTTTAAGAAGAGGTCGCACAAGTTTAGAGCACATGAAATCTATGATCCATATTAATTACTTAAAAATAGCTTAATATTATCAATATAGTTTGAGATTAATCATTCAAACTTGTAATAAAATTTGCAATACTAAACACATATCTTTAATGAAGTTAATAAAGCAAATAACTTATCAGATGTAGCTTTAATATTACAAAACCATCCTAACTTTATAATTCATGAGAACAAAACTTGGTCATTTATTTTTTTAAAAATAGATAAATATATGAGTTACTATTATAATGAGTATATATTTTTATAAAACAGACAAAGCAGAGAATATCTTTAATTTTACAGGCAAAGTATCAAAAGAAGAATTTATAATTATAAATTACAAATGTGTTAGATTAGGTCTACACACATCAGATCCAGTGCATCTAAACAAATAAATATAGGAAGTGTTTAAAAACACTATAATCATTAATAAGTATGTCGATGATCCAACTTAAACTTAAATAAATTCTATAAAATATTTTAATTCCTTCTTAGGTATTGAAATTGATTTCTGATCTATTTTAATTCACATTTTTCTTATCAAAAATGATAAGTTAATTTTAACTTTAGCTGTACTAAAATATCTTAACTTATCATTTTCAGGGCAAACCAGTTTTTATGCCAAGTGAATTATTTTCCGATCAGAACACCATATTCCCTGAAATCCTGTAAAATCTAAATATAGAGAGTACTCCCATTACTAAGTCTATAGCTTCAACACTTAACTATAAACATAAGAGGAGCATAGATATTACAGCTTTGAAAAATATTGTCATGCCTAAGTAACTAGAGAATGTTACTCAACCTAAACTTAAAATATAAAACAATTTATACTACAGAATTATTTTTGTTGTGAAAAAATTGGCTTAAAAATTTTTTGAGGGATTACGATAGCTATTTAAATAGTAGCTGATATTTTAGACGCCTAAAATTATGAGATTAGTTTGAAGTTATGTCAAACCATTGCATAGATATCAAATAATTAAAACTTGTACATAGAAGTGAGCGTAGTATTTTCTATTCAAGATCAACACATAAAAGAATTTAATGATGAAAGTGTTAAAGAAGAGAGGCAAAAGTTATTGTCAAATAATATTGATAAAATAATCAAAGAAATAAATAGTGGTAAAGAAATTAGACTTAACAAAGTTTAAATCAAGGCAGCTAGTGACGTTTGCTCAGAATACAATATCATAATAAATTTTATGTATGATATTCAGATTATTTTTAGTTTTAAATATCTGTGATCATTAATTGCTAATGGTGATCAACTAGAGAGGAATTGATCTATTATAGCTTAACCAATTGTTAAAATCAAAATCTTCTGATAAACTATTGTAAAATAGTCTTAGCAACTTGATACTCTAAACTTATCAAGACTTACCCCAAAATTATTCTACTTACTTAACAAAGAACGACTTTGATCTATATAAAGTAAATCTTTAGATCCTTTAAGACTAATATCCATAGTCATAATTGAGTACAAGATACTAATTTAACATTTTAAATCTATTGAAGTTAAGGGAGAACGAATAATCCAAGCTCCCAACTTTGAGATTTATTGATGACTTGAAAAATGTTAAATCTGAGCACTATATTCATTTAACTGTACTTACTTCAAACCCTGAAGAGCTCCAAACTTTTATGTCGATCTATGATAGTTTACCATAAGACATGAGAGATTAAGTATTCCTGGATACTTAACCAGACACCGAGAAATACATGCTAAGTGGTCATATCACTTCAATTAGTGCATTAAACCTATTTATAAATGGAAATCAAGTCTAACATTAAGGTTTATCCAAAAGTTTCTTGGTAAGCTTGATTGAAGCTGAATTAGCTAAGATTAGTTACCTATTAAAGAATGTTAACTTCAGAGGTCATAATAAACACTTGAAATTAATAAATGAGCTAAGTCTCATGAATTTAGCTTCAGTCGATAACTAAACTGATAATTTTGATTGTTCTAGAGAATACGAAAGAGCAGCAACTCTTTCAAAGTCTAAAAAGAAATTTAAGACAAGTTAAAGCTACATTTTAATGATTTATAACTTCTTTTTTTTGGAGTTTCAAAGAATTTTACCGTCAATTCAATTTAATAATTTAGCTACCTTCTTAAGTTGAAAGCTAAGTTTAATACTTTATCAAGAAATTCTTTAAATGCTATATCTTTGTTGAGCTAATAAAAGTTAGGGGCTTCAATTGAATTATCATTCTTTACCCCTAGATCCCTTGGCATTCAACTTAGATATTTTGATTCACATTATTTCAAATTGTTTTGGAATGAATATAGTATAAGACCTGAAGCTTTATGTCAAAAAATTTCAATGTGTTCTTAATACCTTTTTTATCCAATTAAACGTCTATTACTCATAAACTTATTATATTATTTAAATTCTTAAAAAGTTATATTTTATAATTGTAAATTATTTTGATGCTTATAACATAAAACATCATTTCCATCCTAGATTCTCTCAAATGTACATTGACATAGCCCAATCAAGAAGACAGCTGTTTACCCTAGATGTGCTGGACAATTTTAACAGTCAATTTTAATTAGATTAATCTGTAAAAGATCAAGCTGTTTCAAATAGTTTTACACCCCTTAAATATATATATTTTTATGTTATAGAATTTAATATGATTGCTGTCTTTGGAGTTAGTGGATATACTTTGCAAATGGATCTAAAAAAACTTACTCTATAAAATAAAGTCAATAGTGATATCAAATAAGAATTTATTATAATTACTTAAATTTATGAAATAATAAATTGAAAATAATTAAATCCTAAATTAGAAAGTATCTATTTTTATAAAAGTGATGACTTTATCAAAGTGGAGTTTAAGCAAACTAAAATGAATCAACTCTTGAGATTAGATTAAACTTCAAAATCTGATAGCTTCGCAAAAGAGAGCTTTATGATTACTAATGAAAGAGGGCAAATAGTAAACTATGCAAAAGCCATTTTGGATTAATACATTTAACTTGTTCTTCCAGGACCTGGTAAATATTTAATGATTAATGAGAAGACTCTTAGTATTGAAATTAAGAATAAATTTAAATTGTTGGGTCGGGGCTTTTGGGGTATACTGTATTTTTTTTTATTTTATTGAAATCATTAACTACGATTCAGTAGTGTACTAATCAAATGAAATTCCATTAATGCATTTCGATTAAAGATTAAACTTAGAAAACCCTCAATTAGACTACACTACTCAATACTCTAAGACTCAGCCAATTCCCTATTAAAACACAATTTAGTTAGTTTATAAATTATTTCTTAATTCACATAGCTTTACAATTCTTAAAATTAACTTTTATTTTTGAACTTTAATGACAATCTAGTTGAGCTCATTATCAACAAAAACAATTTAATCAAAAGATTACATTAACTTATTTTACACAGTATCAGGTGGCCTCTACGAAGCCATGGCTCTTCATTAAATCTATTAGTTACTGCAATTCTTCCCTTAATAAAATTTCAAGCTGTTTATCTATGAAGGTATCTACTGCAGTCCTGATTTCAAGATTAGATTGAGGAATTTATTGACTTAATTTTATTTTTATTTCCATAATAGATTTCCATGTCCATATAAGCAGGAAATTTAATTTTTTTAATTATTTTGGATTAAAAAATCATTATATCTATAAGACTTATCACTCAAACTTCGCAATTAAGTTCATAAATTACCCCTGGCCTGAAGAACTTGTTCATTTAGACTTCTCTCCAAAGAGACAAATCAATCTCTACAGAATTATGTTCTTGGATAACATATTCCCACCAGATGTAGATAGAGTTATCTATAGTGATGCTGATTAGTGCAATCTCAATCACTCAGATCTTAGTGAGTTAGTTTCTTACAATATGAAAGGATATCATAGAAATTAGCTTTAAAATATCTGTTAATTACTTGAAAGTTTTAAAACATTTAAGTTTTACCTACTAAATCTTATAAGTATAGTAAGACTTTTTTAATATCCACAGGGATAAGTTAAACACTGTTCATTCTTTGGTGGTAAAGGTTACGATCCCAACCAAATCATGCGTCAGCTGAAAAAGAATTTTGTTTACTATACAAACAACATAATCTTGTTGGACATTAAGGTTTTCAGAGAGACTACCTACTCTGATGCTATGATCAATTATTACCAATTTAGAGTCAGAGAAAACGGTTTCGATCCATTCTTACTTTCTTAAGATCTCTAAAGCCCTGCTCAAGATTCAGTAAATTATTAATAAAACCACATACGTAAATTAATATATTTAATTTAAAGATGTGGTACCTATTTACCCACTTCCAGAGGAATGGTCTTGGGCTGAAGACTTTTGTGATCCAGCTAAAAGGGAGAAAGCAAAATTAATAGATTTCCAAGATATGAAGAGAGAAAATAAATTACAGATTGCCAAGAGAGTGTGCCCTGGCTTTGAACATGGCTTCGTAGAAATGATTAACAAAGTCCAGAAACCTAACATTAATATTACATAAGAATGAATAATATGATTCAGATAAAGATCCTATACCTAGTTTTAATACTTTAATTTCTTGTTAAATTATTAATATTTTTTTAATTTATGAGATATTCAATTAATAAAATGTTTATTAGCATAGAATTTCGAAGTTTAATAATTTAGCTGATAATTTCTATTTAATTTTATCTATAAAATTGACTTATGAATTCCATATATAATGTATAAATTTTTTTATCTCAAAAATTATGCTTTCATATCATTTTAATTCATTGATTCTTCTTTTGGTTCTTTCTGGCTGAGTTGAATCTCTGCATTAATGGAGAGCGACCCTCCTCGCAGAACTACACATTTGACATTAAAGTCAACCCTTGGGTTTGTAGTTTCAATCCACCCTGAATGCTCTATCTTGGGTTTTGTTTAAAACATTAAAGTTATTTTCATATAAAAAATGAGGTCCTTATTAAAATTCAATTCAATATATTATCAATAGTACTCCATAATAATTAAATTTGGTTTTGTGATTCTGATTTCTTCTAAATCTCCCCTTTTCTCTTTTTCATATTATCATCATATGGACTTGTTATCTAATAATAATAAGTTTTAATCTTTTTTTTCCATAATAATTATAAGTAACTTACTTCATCTAATTGGTTAGCATTTAGATCTATGAATATATAAAAATATTATAATTTTATTATAAGTTTATACTACTTATATCTTATATGATATTAAAAATCTAATTGCTATTAACTTATTGGTGCTAAAGTTACTCCTGCTCTATTAATTTTGCTAGGCTTTTTTTAGTTATTATGCCTGTCTCTATATTAATTAATATTGATCACAATCAGATTCAAAGAAAATAAATCAATTCGTTATTTTAAATAAACTTATCACTTAAATTTGTCACCAAATTTACATGAATTTTGAAAAACCATTATATAGTTTGAAGATGTAAATAAAATAATCTCATAATAACTTACATTTAATTTTCTGAAATAATTGTATCAAATTTATTCATGAAGTTTGTTACAGCTTTTTCTAGATTTTGATTTGATGAAATTAATCGTTTCTGATCCAAAGCGATTAACACGAAGGGAATAATTAAGACATTCAGTACTTCACTATCATTACTACCAATAAAATAAAAATGAAGAATTTATTATTTTATAATTGTTTAATTTACTACCATTCAAAAATTCATCAAGTTTAAGCAATTATGACTACTCAAATATCAAATATTTTAAAGTAACATATAAGAACCTATTTTAATTTATATAATTTTTTTTATTTATTTATTAAATATCTCCAATAAGGTAGGATCTTGTTTGAATAATAACACTATGAGATTAACTTATTTTATTATTTTTATCTTACTTTTTAACTTGTTAATGTCGCTTTTACTCATATATGCTAGTTCAGAGCATTTATACAAGAAATAGAGTGCCAAGCTATGTACAGACTACACTTATAATTTATGAGTTTCTTCATTATTTCTAGTAGTATTCTAGCGACTGATTCTCTCTTACTTCTAAATAAACTAGTTAAACTCAATAATTTATGAAACATAATTAAATTATGAGAAAATAAAGCATAGCTTGTAACTTACGATATGCTAAACAAGCAAGTTTTCTTATGATAAAATCTCTTTGAGGTCCATTTTTATAATGAGTATAATTTAATCACTAGCAATCAATTAATTATAATGATTTAAATTTGAATTGACTTTATATTATTTATTTATTATCTAATTTTAGCTTAGATTTTATCAGAATATTTAATGTAAGATTTAATATTTCTAATAAGTAATCTACATGCATGAATATATTTGACTATGAATAATCGAATTTCTATGAATTTATTTCCTATTTAGCTAAATTTAATGAAATTAATTGAATAATTTAAAATCAATAATTATAAACATACATTAAATGGAAATGAAGTATAACTTTTAAAAAATAAATCACAATTTATCCATGAAAAGCTTAGTAGTTTTTGTACTACTTTAATTGGCAATGAACAGTAACTGTTAAGATACTGCTAACCACACAGATTATATAATAAATATATTTATTCTTTGATTAATTTAATTAATTAACTAGACTATTAAATTTTGTAATTAACTTTTTTTTATAAATAAAAAACTAAGATTTGATGCATAGCCATTAAGAACACACTTAGAATTAGAATAATTTCAATTAAGAGAATAGGCTTATGCAAGGTGAAGTGCCTGTTGACATTGATTAGGACAGTCAAAATCCAATATATTTTTATAAAAAACACAAAAAGAGATTTTGAATGGATTAAGGGAAGATTTTATTTTTAAAAAAATATTTTTCCTTTTTAAACATATTTAATATTACTGAGAAATTTTAGAGTTTTTGTTTATTTTTAAAATCGTAATAAAAAAATGCATTAGTTTCATGAATTAAATCATATTATCGTTTTAATTGTATAAACAATACATAATGATACTTATTTGAATATTAAGATCTCGATATTTTGATAATAATTAAGAACATTAGATTTTAAATAGTGGTTTAACTTTATATATAAAATTGCATCTATGAGTATTATTTTGTATTAGAGAAATTACCATTAAGATTTTTATTAAAATTAAAGATATGCCACATATTTAAGTACTATATTATATCAAGTACATGCATTAATAAGTTTAATACTTCGAAAAATAAAATAATAGCAGACACAATTATCATTGTTTTTGAAGTTTTTAAAGTAGTATCGAGCTCCAAGCAAAAGGTATGATGTTTATGCAAATGTATTTCTACATGGGAGTTCACGTTGTCTATCTCTTCCAAGAGTAAGTAATTTCAAATGAATGCCTATAATTTATTATAATATCCATATATGCTAATTAAGAAAACTAAGTTTTTTATAATAATTCTGGTAGCATCATCAAAAAACACAATATTTTTTTAGTTGTTTTTTATTGGTTTAGTGGATTTTTTTCTTTATTAAAACATATAAAAAAATCAAGGTTTCTATTATTTTTTATGGTGAAAAAGGTTTATTGATAATTGAATTATAATATATATATCACAGAGATGTTGTAATGAATTAAGTAAAAATATATTTTTTACTTTAAGTATTTATTATATTTAATTAAATCATTAAAACTTAATTTTTATTTCTCTTCCTAATTTTAAATTATAACATTATAATGATGTATTGCCAATAATTATTCTTTAATGTAGTTTACGAACTGAAAATACTGGAACCTACATTTTATGCTTAGTCATTATAATCATTATATTGAATTATAATAAATCATTTATTATGCATTTGTGAATTTTATTGTACTTTCATACTGGCTATTGGAATTGAAGGTTTGAACTTCCTCAGATACCACCTCCAAGCAGGAGCCTACTCAAAACTCAATGTGTAAGTTCAAGATAATAACAAGTTTAAAATTCCATTATAAATACAAAATTTCTAAAAAATGTTCTAACTTGACATAATAAGATAAAAGTGGATACTAAAGTGTTTGTTTCTATAATATATTTAAGTTTTATTGATAAAGATTTACTTACCACATTGTTTTAGATTAATTGATAAAAGAGACAATTCAGTCTATAAACTGTCATGTCAGATCAGATTCATCATCTCACTCGTTTATTATATAAAAAATTAAAGTGTTTATAAAAAGTTAATAAAGTTATTTTTGAAAATATGTTAAGTATAAGGGAAGGGGGATCATTTTATGTGATAAAAATTGAGAAATAGAATAATCGATTAAAATATTATAAGAGATAAATGAAGAATAACTTAATGAAAGCATTATCTTTGTTACTAAGTTTTTCCCTTTTAACAGCTTATTCCAAATGTTTAATCTAAAACTCAACTGTAATTTAAGAAAAAAGCTTAAATTACAGGCCTAATAGCTATCATTCATTAAATTATTACTACGTCAAATTTGACTTATTAATAAGCGATTTTACAATATAATATAATTAGGTAATTAAGGGTTTTTTGAATATACTTTATTTTATGATGATTAGCACATAATGGCAACATAAAATAATGAAACATTGCAATCGAATGAGACTATTGCTACACATGACATGAGTTAAATGATGAGTGAACATAGTCACAATTCTCACCCCATGCTAGGAATGATGATGATGTATATGTATTTCTTTATGGGGCACAAGGTCACTTTCCTCTTCAACGGGTAAGTTTAGAATCATAAATTAGAAAACATGCTTATTAATTGTTAAATATATTTACAGATGGACAACTTTCACAGAGAAATAATATGCAGGGGCACTCGTCATTATAATTATATAAAAATTATATTAAAATTGATTTTGAATTTGTTATATCTTCTTGATTGCAGTTGCGATTGAAGGGTTGAACTTGTTAAGATACCATATCCAATTTAAAGCTTATGAAAAAGCAGAGAAGTAAGAATTTTACAATAAAATTTGATGAAATATCATGAGAATAATTAACTATTTTTAATAGATTGCATGCAAATGAAGAGTCCTACCAGCTACCTTTATAGATGAGATTCATCATCTCACTCGTTTACCTACTCAGCATATTCTTATCATTAGTAAATATACTAACGGAATAGAAATATAATGGAAAATTGGAAAAAATTAGATCATTCATTCAAATTAAAATATCAAAATTACTCTGGAGAAATTTTTACTAGTTTCAATTTATTACTCTTTTAAAAATTACATTAACTTTTTTTCATTTTATTGTGACTAATTCATCTCTCTGTAGGTATCAAACTACTGTAATTACTGCCTTTCTTATTCTACACACTCTAAAGTCCATTGGTACTAATTGCAAGAACTGATTAACTACTAATATTGCTCAATTTGTTTAACTTTTTCACTGGGATCTTTAAGTTTAATAATTTTTTGTTGTTATCTTATGAGGTTATCATGGATTGATTAGTGTGATGCTAAATGCTGTGGAAATTTTAATGTTAAGATTTTATTGACTATTATAGTTGCAATTGAGAAAGTTAAATCTTTTAATTATATTATAAATTAAAGACAAAAGTAATGAAGTGACTCCTATAAGTATAGCATAAAACTAATTAATTATATATTTAAAAAGAAGGTTTGATCATACTATTTTAGATATTCATACTAGCTCTCTTTAAATTAAGTTTCAGCTTGCTGATTTTGCAATTATTAATATTGCTTGAGTTAATTACTATGATATTTGCATTTGCGGAGTTGCTTCTAGGTATGAAAGTTTTAATTGAGCTTTTGCTTATTTGAGTTAGATTGCTCTAGTTCTCTTTGTTATTCTAAATAAATGAATGGGAGGATACTGGGTTTTATATCAAAGACACATCTTTTGCTGATTAGTCATGTTGGATCGTATGAAAATTCTGAGAAGATTAGCTTGTGAAATCTTAGTTACTATATTGATTCTTGTTTTTTTGAAGACATTTTTCTGTCAGTTTCTCAATCAACTTGCTGTGATTTTGCATTAGATAGTTTCCCCCTTTCTTTTGATTGATATCGTTGTAGCTAATTGATCTATCAGTCTAATAATCGATATATTCATTCACTGAGCTCTTCTATTTATAGCTGAATGCAGGTGTGGGTATTTGAGATTGATTACATGATGATTGTAAATGTTCTAAGCATTTCTTGTCAACACCTATGGCTTGCATAACAGCAGTTGACTTGAAACTCTCCGGGGCTATCTAAATTTTCTCTACTTTTTATGAGCTATTTCTCTTGTCGTCCTCTTCAATTGATGATTCTTTATAGCTATCATATTCGTTTATAGATTCGCATTAATTATGTCCCAATAATTTCAAGCTATAATGAGAATTCAAAGTTTACTGAGTTTTCTGAAAGTTCAATGTTCCAGTCGTCTTAGAGTAAGAAGAGTTGCTTTCCTCTAGAATAAAATTCCCACCTGTCATCTCACCATTGTTATTATTTTCATCTATGATGTTAAACACATCCTTATTCATGTTTCTAATGTGATTTCTGTCTTAATCCAATGAATTTTATTGCACTAAATCGTTAATGACTGAATCATCTTCATGGTACTCTTTATGTGATATGTTAGTTTGATTAGTATTATACTAGAACTTAAACGCTGATCTCTTGACATCTGAACCATTTTGCATAAAACTGTTGTTTTAATCCTCATACTAAAACGCTCCTGCATCAGTGGCAGTTCTTAATGAAATAGATAGAGACCTTACATTCATGATATCCTCTAGCAATACATCTTAGTTGCATTTCATGTGTGATCTGTTTTTATTTGGATACTACTTTTCATCTGTTGGAAGTGAGGGCAAGGGTGATTATGTAATTATAGCATTAGAAATGTCAAGTACTTCTTGGAGCTTAACATCGGTAAATTTGTACTTTTTACTGGAGGAATCTTGATAATGAAATTTCTTATGTGATTTTTACACTGACTAGAAGCTCTGATAAATCTTATGAGTAGCATCTGAGTTTTAATGCCTTTAATCAGTCAATCCTTCATGTTTTTTCTTTGTTGATTTTGTAACAGTTTACTAGTTTTAAGAACCATACTTTTAGTTTGTTTGATAGTCAAGTTTGCTTTTAGTAGGAGTCGTACAATTATTAATTTTAGTTGGGGATCTCAAAATTGAAGGATCAATCTTATGTTAAAGTGCAAATACTTATTTGAAAAGCTATATGAAAGAAAATTTTAAAGTGGAATAAAAACCTTACAATTCTCTGGTCTTGGTTTTTTATTTAACTCAACTGCTCAAAGTAGTCTTTTTGAAACTAATTAATTTCCTCTTGATTCAGTTCAAGTTTTGTGTCATCTAAAAATGAATCCCACTCTGGATCTTTTTCACCAATAATGAAAGCTGGTGCATACACTGATTCATCTACTTTCTTAGTTGAACTTTCAATAAACTTCTTTTTTATGTTAGTGCTCTAATTTGATTCTTTCTTGTTTATGTTACTCAGATCTATATTTGAAAAAATTTAAAAGTGAAGTAAAATTATGTACCTATACTTGTTGTAATCTCGATACTTTACTCTTTCTTGCTATTCTTAGATTTATTGCCAACATTACTTTTTCTGTTCAATGGCAATTTAGGGACATTGGCATAATTACTAATCATGCTTTTAGGTTGATGCATTTCCTATGGTTTTTAGCTGTAGTAGTTAGGTCGACTACTTCTCGGTGTAGTTTTTTCGAGATAAGAATTATTTTGATGTGAGTTACCACGAGCTGAGACCATCTTGTTTTCCTAATCAATGATTTAATTTTCGATGTTTTGACGAGGATTACTAGCATAGTTATTTCTATTTGAGAGTAAAATGCTGAACTTGCTAGTCTATTCAAATTGTTCATCTATCACTTAATTCTTCAAATGTGAATTTCTGACATCCACTTGATTCTACAAGCCTCTTCTGATACTGGTTATGTTTATTCTTCCACTTTAAGTAATTGTATCATCTTCATCGAAGCTTATCAATCCCTCAGTACAAACATCATCATTCTCTACAGTTTTCATGTGAATTTATTGCCTTTTTACGCCTATCTTGGCTCTTGTTTATTACATCTCTTTGGCCATATTCTCTAATTCATCTAGGTTATTGTGAAATTATTTGCTACTCTTTTGGTATTAACATCAGATGTCGCCTAAGCTGCGTTCGTAGCGTTTTTGAGTTTTTTGGAATTCTTTTTCTTTTAGCTTTATTAGTTGAGTTGTCTCTGACTGTAGGGTTTCAAATGTTGAAAATTATAAATTACGATCAATTAGATAAATAAAATAAGCATTTCAAGTATAAATAAATTATCATTAAATACGTGATTTCATTAATTTGTATAGAAATAAAGTTGACTTTAGATTGAAATTCTTAGTTTTTTGCACATCAAGTTAGCTAGCCAGACTTTCTACTAAATTTTCATAATCAAATTAAGTTTTCTCTAATTTTTCCAGTTTCTCTAAGATTAACTCTTATTTATACATAATTTCTGATTAATTATCTGAAAGTGAGAGAATTTGCTATTTCAGCTCACACAATATTTCTTATGAATCAAATTTCAACTCCTCCATTTTATCTTGCTTAAAAAAATAATGTTATTTGATTTAATAAGATGAATAAAATTATCTAATAATGTCTATAAATGTGTAAAATTAAAATTTTATCGTAGTAGCTAATGGCATGTGTTTTAGATTTAGTATCAGTAGATTGAAGTATTGTCGCATACTTATTTGAAATATTATTCATATTCAATGTTTAAGTTTTGGTATTTTACTAGGCACTGTTTTAGATTTGGACCTATGCTGGATTATTCAAAATCTATTATTATAATAAGTATTTATTTTTTTATAGTTATTTCATTAATTTAAAGTTAATTTATGTCTATTTTTCACAGTAATTATTTAAATCCTAGCTGTTTAATAGTTCAATTAACTCGCGACAGGATTATGTTGATTCATTGAACTATTGCACTTTATAGCTGTTTCCTTCTACCCTGAAGAATTTCCCTAATTCTTCTTTAATGTATTTTCTTGATAGTTCATTCTCTATTTTTGAATAATTTCATAGAGCTATGATCTACTACCACTTCTATTACTACTAATTAAAGTATTTTACGCAATATTTTGGCTTGTTAAGGTGTTCTGAGCATTTAAATTTGATTGACTCAATTACTTCAAGTTTTGTTGTGATTTAAAAAGTATCAAAGAAAAGAAAGAATTATAGAGTTTTTAAACACTTCGTAAAAATAATTATTTTTACAAAGTGATTGAGAAACCTAAAGAAAGCATGAATGTTATTATTGCTGCGCCTTTCTATTGCTCAATTAGCTCAAATTCTCTTTATTTAATTAAAGACCATCTTTTCTGAAAGATAATTTGCTCTGTGATTGTGATTAATTCAAATAGTTCAAATATTGATCTCTCACTGACAATTGAAGTGGAAGGGGTTATTAAATAGAGTTCTTAGATTTCTTTGGGAGTGATCTGTAAGACTGAGATATTTTCTATTACGCACTCATCTAAATAAATAATTTATTAATTGGAACTTAAAGAAGTTTGTAGAAAATTTCTTGAAAATATGATAGAAAAATATAGATGTCAATGCTTACTGTTTTAATATTTTGTAAATTTAAATTTAAATACTAACAGAGCCATTACCGTGAAATAATATATGCATTAATATTTAATTTTAATAATTCTAAGTATAAAATAAATAACTCTTTAACTTTTTATCAATAAAATATAAATTAAGTTAACTATCCTGCTTATTTTGTGTCTCTGGCTCATTTCCTCATAATATCTTATAACTTTACTAAACTTAACTTCATTCATATGTTGGCTCAATGCTAAATCGTCTTTGATTAATCAATGTTGGGAATCTTGAAACCTCCACTTATGGTTCTCTCCTAGCTTTTACCATCGTATGTTTGTTACACTCTATTGCTCTACTATCGAGAATATTTTGGTCTTGCAAGTCTATTATCCATTGATTTCTATTCTTTTCTAAGTTCTTACTAAGCTAAAAAGAATACATAAATAATATTAACATAAAATCTTCTTGTTTTAAAGAAATTAGAAGAATAAATTGTATAAAGCTCTATGGAATTTGTGGTCATAAGTCAATTAACTCTCAAGCAAGTAATCTCTCCTGATGTGAGCACTGCTTCTGGGGTAAAATCCCCCACTTCCAGCAGTCTGACTCATAGATCTGAGGTAGTTTTGAGGTTACTGTTGTCTGTTACTAGTTGGAGAATATTGCAATTGTTAATCTTCCTCACCCTCAAGGAAGTTGTTGCTGTAGATGTTAGATTGGCTATTTCTTAAGGGATTGTTGTGGTCAATCTTTTATAAAATAACATGCATTTAAGTAATCTACTGGTTTATCAAGGTGAATTATGAAGTTAAACTTAACATTACCTAAAATAACACTGAATAGTCTTGTACTTGAGGGAATGAGAGAAGGTATTGGTACTTTTAGCTTTGTCAAATCCAGCTGTCTTACCACCTAATTTGACATAAGGATAGCAACTGGTAGTCCTTGGGTCATTATACTATCTCAAACTCATTTTGAAGGCGTCTTTTTAATGTAACATCCTGCCTGTGTTTGTTAATCCTCCGTTTGTCTAACTATGATATAAAAAGTTTATATTTTACTATATTTGAGTTTTATTTTTGGGAATTGACTGAATAAAATCACTGTCATAAACTCCAAAATACAACAAGTGAAACGATAAATTTCTTAATAAATTATTGAAGATAATAGAGCTAATGTTGAGTGAAATTAATGATTTCTGATTAAACTTACGTAACGTATGAATCTCTGCCAGTGCCATCACTTCTATAGAAAACGTTCATAGGTGCCATTGTGGGTGCTGGTGCCACATAATGTCTCTTTTATGCAAATGTACCCACTTGACCATACTTATATAACATTTAAGGTTTATATATGCTTTCATATGTAATGAGTGTAAAATTCTTATTAAATACTTATATGGATATGGGTCATACATTTTACAGAATCCACCGTTATCTCTGTTTATATAAGAATCTCTACCAGTACCATTTACTTAGTAGTGAACTGTCTAAGTAGCATGCTGTTTGAATTGTGTTTTAGATACATAGTCATTTACTCTATATATATTTTTTTAAAAACAATTCCCAATAATTTTTAACAGATTGTCATTTTTTTTAGGGGAGATATAATTTATAAAATAATTAAGAAGTAATTTTGATTGTTGATAGAATGGAAAGTACGTCTGGGCTCATAAGCAGAATTCTAGAGCATCATTTTATTTTATCAAAGATAAATTAAAATTAATTTTAATTAAGACTGGAATATAATTTCTCTAAAACTTAACTTTTAAATCAACTTTAAATAAATCACAATTTTTTCTATTAAACCATTCTTAATTTATATTCTGTTAACTCTACCATTATTATTTTAATAAAAACTATACTTTATAATCAAAATAATTCAATTATTCAAATTTTTTAATAAAAAAATTATAAACATTAAAATTAAATCATGACAGTCGCTCATTGCTTTGGTTTATGATATATAAAGCCTGTACTTGAGATAGTATCCCCAAGCCCTGCGGTCTTAATCAAAGTTCTGCACTTCAAGAAGAACTACAAGTAGCATTGAATGTTCTCGCCTAACTCAAATTTATAGGTCAAGTTGTTTCTCTCAACTTATATCACTTCTCCATCTTTGCCCGGGTTTGTGAATTCTCTTGGTCTCTCAGGCACGTCGTAATTTTCAAGGTGCTCTTCAAGAAGTTTATCTGTCATTTTGCAAAATTTAGGGGTGGCCATTGCACTTATAAAAAATTAAGGGATTAATTTAGAATGGGGTTTTTTATTTATGATAGGAAATTATGTAAATTTTTCAGATAAAAATATACTTAAATTTCACTCTTGATTATTGCTTCTCTTGCATCTTCCCACTTTGTAGTATCATAACACATAATAAATGAGCCATAGGGATGCAAATGTACCCTGGAAACTGGTAGATTTTGTTAACTGGCCAGTTCAAAGAACATTTTTATATCAATTAAATGTAGCATATTACAATTTGGAATATAAACTATTAATTATAATTATTATGAACTATTTAAGCTATGAAAGAATCTCCTCGATGGTAGGTTTAGAGTCTCTTGCCAAATTGATATCTACCAATTTATTCTCCCATAATTCAAGCAACATAATTAACTCTTGTTCGTTCATACCAAGTGAGTCTGCGTGTCTGACTACGTGTTTCTCGAATAATTGGAAGAATTTAAGGTTTGAAAAGTGAGCGAATTCTACATGGATCATGTGTGAGGGATCGATTGCCTTCATTTCTTTCCATAAGTGTTCTTATCTTAAGAATAAAGTAAATGTATAAATTGTTTGATTATAATTCAAAGCATCTTTTAAACTCTAAAATATCTTTCAAGTCTTTCCTTAAGAGTTAAATCATCAAGTTTTTGCATAAGTTGATACCCTCCAAATAAATGTCTCTTGATATTGGGGTGACTCTTAATAATATCGTGATACACATCCATCTATTTCAAACTGGCTCCGTTTGGATCATTAACGAAGTAAAATCTATTACTTCTTGGGGCCTTGAAACCTAGAATTTCATCTCCTTCTTGATACTCAAATACTAGATGCACATCTAATTCACTGTCCACTATATCTTTGCCAAGTCTGTCATTAATTGCTTGATTCATATTAAACATAAAGAAATGAAAAGCTTGATGAGGCCAGACTAAATACTTCTCTGAGTGTTCTTTAGTATAATTCAAGGCTTTGTGATTGAATTAACTAGATTAAGCAGCTATAAAAGCCTTGCATCCCTCTTTCTGAGCTCTCAAGGCCCATACTGAAGAATGACCACCAATTTCTGGGGAAAAGTTAATTGTTGTTTTGCCTGTCTCAGCATCTATTTCTTACACCATCTCAACTAAAAAGTTGAAGAACTCTGTTGAATCCTATATAAAGTGTTATTAAAACTTGATGTAACAAGACTTGAAATGCAATTGCAATAATAATTCTAACTTACAGCACTGCGCTCGGCATTCGCTCCTCTTGAAAAATAGTAGAGAAAGGTTGATATAAAACTTTTCAAATCTTTTATTTCACTATGTACTTTAGGCTCCTAGAATGCTTTTGCTCCTCCTAATTTTAATTTTATGTACATTGATAATTTTGTTAAGTTTTCTATTCAATGCTTAGTAAACTATATTACAATCATAGGTTTTACAAATTTTTGAATATGTGAATCAAGTTTCTTAATCAAATCAGTTGCTCTAAAGCCAATATCCATGCATGTAGTATACCCCACTCCAATTGCACAGTCCTAGGCAGCTTTGATGTTATATTCCAACTCCCCATACTCTCTGATGAGATCATTTTCTTCTTGCTCAGTTAATACAATTTTCTCATAGAGCTAATCTAGGTTGTGACTACGTAGGTAGGTGTTAAGCAGCTACTCTGGCAAGTATTTCTACAAACCATACACTTCCACTCTATTTTAGGCCAAATAATTTACTATGTTCACCCATAAATAAATCACAATTGCAAAGCTGAAATATTTCAAGAGAAAGGTAGTGGTTTTACTACAGCATCCACTTGAAGCAACAGGATTTATTAATGATATTTATTCTAATTATTAATGCACAATAAATTCAATTTTATAATGCCTATTTAAATTTTAAGAACTTAATTTTATACTTAAAATAAAACCATAAACTTACGATAAATTATAAAATTATTTAATAGGATTGAGAGAGCCTGATTTATTAGTACCGCAAGATGTCTATGCCATTTAAATAAGTTATTATTAATGTTTAAATTCATAATCTTAAATTTGTATTTAAATTATGCCACTATAGATTGAATTAATAGATTATGAATTATTATAAAATTAAAATCGAAATTAGTTAATTATTGATCAAATTTTTATTTCATAATGAATTAATCAATAGTATTTTGATTTAAAACTTTTTATTAAAAAAACTTAAACTTATTTATAGACTACTCAACCTCAGAAACTAAGAGTATATAAATATTCAAGTTTATTAGTGAAACATCAATCTTAATATATTAAATAGTCGAACTCAATAGTATATTCAATGTAATTCTGATGACTTTTAATTACCGATCAAGTTCCTTCGTTTTATAGAGTCAGGAAATGTAAAGTATTTAAGATTAAGGGTTACTTCAGTATAATTTCGAAATAAATCATATACTGTCTATTCTTCACTTGATCAGTTTCTCCATTCAAAATGTAAAAATATTCACTATATATAAAAGTATTGAAATCATTGTTTTGTTTACAATTAAATGCTATAGAATGCTTAGTTTAAGAAAAATAACTTTTATAGATTGTTGAGATGAATTCCTCGAGATGGATCTCACCGTCTCCATTTTTGTCGACTCCAGCCATGAATTAGTCCCAGAATTGCTGAGATTTTTTGTTTCCTGCTGCTTCGAAAGTCTTTTTCAATTCTTCGATAGTTAAGAAGCCACTGTTGTCTACGTCTAAATTAAAATTATGAAATAAATTTTTAAAAGATAAAATCTAAATTTATAACTGCTATGATTTAAATTCATTTTTTGACAAAAAGGAATTTAACATGACTATTTTTGCTTTAAATTGTTGAAAGTAATTTCTAAGTTAAATCTTGTGAGTAGCTTCTTGTGTTCAACAGTCAAGTCCAAAAATTCACTGTAGTCGATTCTTTATAAATTAATATTTAAGTATAATAGTAAGTCAGTATTTGATTGAAACACCTATAACTTTAATATTTGAAAGTTATTTATCATAAATATAGGATATCTTCCATTTGAGTTGCTATCTAACTTGTCCTTGATAAGCTTTACGAACTCATCATAGTCTTCCGATGATAAATGCTGCTTAAGAATCTTCTTAATTTCATCAAAACTTAAAGTTCCGTTCTTATCGTCGTCAACTGCTTCAAATAACTTACGTAAGTTACTTAAATTATACATTTTACTCATTGAATTAAACTCAAATCATAGAGATGGGAAACTATTGTATCAGAAAAAAAGCATTGTAAAAAATGAGTATATAGTTATCAGTTTCATTCTTGTTGATGTTGAGCTGATTCATATATTGAATAATAGCCCATTCGTATTCAGTGGCACCCTTTGTGGTTAAAATGTTAGCGGCAATCTTGCTTGAAAGTTTCTTCTGCATAGCAAGCTTTGGCTCGCCACTTTCCCCTGAACGGTTAAGCATGACCCAGTCGTGGTTTAAAAGCTTAGATGCTGAAGGTCTCTTGCCCTGATCGAAGGTCAAACAGGCCTGTACGAATTGCTTGCAAGGTTCACTGACTACGGCCCAGGCAGCTCCTGAATAGGAAGGTGCTACTCTGCTTGTGATTTTAGCGAAGAGCTCCTCTTGATTGCTTGCATTGAATGGCTTGTATATAAAACTATTCACTTATTCATTGGTTTTGTAATCTCAGAGATAAAGATAAAACTAATAAAATTATGGGTAATTTCCATCGATGAGCAAGTAGGTCATAACTCCAAGACTCCATATATCGCAAGCACTGCCATACTTCTCTCTATTGATAATCTCAGGTGCCACATAGTAAGGTGTCCCAACAAACTCAGTCAATTTGTTATTGTTAGCATTTGCGAAGCCAAAGTCTATTAACTTAACTTCTAAGCTATCAAAATCACCGCCGTCATTTTTATTTGGGGCATAAACTACATTCTCAGTCTTTAAGTCCCGATGAACAAGCTTGTTTGTATGCATATAATTGAGTGATTGAATTTTAAATTATGAAATTTCAAGAGTAAATTTTTAAAAAATAGTGCTCTTAGGACTTGCTCAATAACAATTGCTCTATGTTGCTCATTGAAGTTGACCTCTTTCTTGAAAAGTGTGGAAATGGGAGTGCAACCGTCTATGAATCTAATAAAAGTTTGATTTTAGACTAAATTCAGATAAAATTCGTGAAACTTATTTTCAAGATCATCAATTCACTTTTTTAATTAAAACTTAGATTTGTTATAACAAAAAATTAGATTTTACCATTTTTATTAATTTATTTATTTATATAAAATAATTTAATTTACTTACTCTTCTACAATATATGTGACTCTTGGCTCCTTAAACACATCATAGACTCTAATGATGTTAGGGTGATCCTACAGTAACAAAGTTTAAGAAAATGTGCTAAACTAATAAATTGTAGGGAACTTACACACTAGATGAGTATCTCAACTTCTTTGAAAATCATGTCGAGCAGCTCCTTGTCGTCTGGCTTCACAGGTATCTTCTTGATAGCGACTTAAATTTGAGTCTTTTTGTTCAATCCCAGTCTCACTTCACCATAAGATCCAAGACCTAATTGTCTATCATTTGTAAAAAAAATTAACTGTAGAGTACAAAAAGAACTTAGAAAACATAGTTTAAGAGTTATATTGAAATAAGAAAAAAAAGCGTGATTAATTTTAAAGAAAATCAATTTAGTAGTCATCTCTAATGTTATATTATTTGACTCTCATAAAGTCTTTCTTTGAGAATTTATGAGTGTCAGCCCCTTAGCTGTTCGAATCTTGTGCGCAACATATAATGTTTCCCATCTTTTTAACTTTAATTGTAAATATCTGGAGATCTGATTTAATTTATAGTGCTATATTAAGCTTCAAAGATATATATACTATCTTATCAAAATTCTTATTTTATTAAAACAAGTAAATGGTTCATATTTTCGCAACATAATTATTTGAATTTTATGAATCAGTTTTAAGTTAAATATAAATTAAATTTGATGAGACAATAAAGCCAATTTTTAGCAACTCAGCAATCCGTGGAATCTGAACTATGCCTCTCTTTCCCATCCTTGACTTCCTTTGAGAGCCAGACTTTAGATTAACTTTCTTAAATCACTCCCTCTAATGCAACTCAAATTGAAGTCTCTTAAACTCACTCTAGTTCTACCAACATATCTCAAACAAACTACTCCAACTAAAGTATGAATGCTAACTCAACAAAACCAGTGTTTCAGTTCATGTTCAACATCAATAATTCAAACAACTTAGATGATAAAGTTTAGTAAGCCAAACTCACACCACAGTTCTCGTAAACTCCAATGACTACCTCACTATAACATCCTAAACCTAATGCTCAATCAGTTTTGAAAACTCACAACTTATTCAATTCAAATTTCAAGTTAAACTCATCCCATGCTTAAACTTCTCCTTTCAACAAAGATAAGAAACACCATACAAACTTGTCAGATCTAAATCAGCAGAGAATGAAATTCTCTTAAACTCAAGTCCCTTCTCAAGATTTCGAAGCTCTATTTGAATAGAGAAGTAGTCAGAATGCAGAAGCTTAGCTTTTCAACAATAAGTTAAAGCAAACAATCGGTACATCTACAACTCTCTCTGATACTCAGCTTGAATCAGTAGCTTTGAAATGTATTGATTTCAACTCAAAGGTCAGTTTAGAAAATTAGAACGTCTCTAAGGTGGCACAAAAATCATCATATTCATAAGAGCAGTGTTAGATAGATACTACTTTGAAGTAGAAGTTTGATTATAAATTACTGAATTGTAAACAGAACTTCAATAAGTAGCAAGTAGAGAATCAAACTATGCTCAGTCTGAATTCTACTGTATTTTAT